>JAQQSZ010003321.1:0-14479 GCA_028646595.1 Phalanger gymnotis
AACGCGAAAGTAGAGCTGACCTATGTGTAGACCCAGGAGTGCGAGCAAGGACTTGAGGCCAGTAAATATGATTTGGCTAAATACTATCTTGTTTTTCTGTGGCCTCCTGGTTACTCTTGTGAGGCGGACTTATTGGGCCTGGAAGCTTGTGATCAAAGTGTCGAAATGGGGAGGCTGGTGCGTGAATCAGTTTCTGTGGAGCCTAAATAAATGTTTTATTGCGTTCTACTTAGAGAATCTCTCATATCTTGCGATTTCGAACCATTCAAACATATACATGATTATATTTGAGATTATAAATTCAGCCTTCCTACTTCAAAGACTGCAAACAGAACTTTGGAGGGCTTTTAGTGCCCTGGATAGTATTAACCATACAGTATTTTCAGGTACCTTAGAAGGAAGAGTTTTTCTGGAAAGTAATAGATCTCACATTCAGACATGTCTTGCTCCTCCACAAGCCTTTCTTGTAGCAATGCATAATGCAGATTGTACCAATAAGATATCATGTTTAAATCTTAACAGGCATCATAGTGTCTCATTGGAATGTATCCTGTACAGATTGCATTCTTACCCAATGTATCAATGCTTCTTGATCATATGTATTAAGAATAGAACAACCTTCTTTTGCTTTGTTGCTAACCAATCTATCCCATGAGTAGTTTCAAACACCAAACTCATTACATTTGATTGCTGAAGGACTGCAGCACTTGCATAGATTTGTATGACTGCTTTTTATAGGATTCATTGCATTAGCCTCTTTAATAATTTCTACTACTGTATCTGCTGTTGAATTACAATCAGAAATTCAGTCTACTTATTTTGTAGAGTATCTGGCAAGAAATACAGTATTAGCTCTCTCCACTCAAGAGCAGATTGATTGAAATCTCAACATGAAGATTGAGCTCCTGCAACAATCTATCCTTTATTTAGGAGATGAACTGGAGACATTGAAGACTCGACTTTCCCTTCGTTGTGATTATTGATATACCTTTATATGTATTACCCCACCATCATACAACCTTTCTGATCCTGACATAACATGGGACAAAGTCTGAGCCTGCCTTCTTGGTGCTTGGCATAAGTCCAATATTACCATTGATCTTAATACCTTACATAGTATTACAAGTAATATAGAAAATGCTCCTCTTCCTGGTATTGGTCCAGAGGGGAGAGCAAAAACAATTATTGCTGCTGTCAAAAACCTTAACCCAATGAATAATGTATTTTTGCCTATTTTCCGTACACTACCTTATATTCTTTGTTTGATCATACGGATTTTTTGTCTACCTTGTGTCTTTAGGATGATGGACACTATGATCAAGCCACTTCTAGCAATAACCCATTAACTGAAGTTACAGAATAAAAAGGTGGGGGGGATGTGGAGAGCCAGCTGTATCCTGTTTAAGGCTCATTAGACCTCCACAAAGCAGCCTTTTGGATCTCAGCACAGCAGGATAAAGTGAGGATGGGTCTATGTAAGGCAAAGGCCATTTTTAGGATAAGAAGATGTTGCAAAGAAAGCCCACCTTTGTAGCTGATTATCCACATGGGAAAGAACTGAAATGTTTCAATATGATTTCCTGTATGGGAAAGAACAGAAATGTTGCAGTATAGTTATCTACGTGGGAAAGAACAGAAATGTTTCAATTTGGTTAGTCTTTAGGAGACTGGCGTCTCATTCCCAGGAACAGGAGATAAAAACTATTAACCAATGCTCCATTGTACTCTTCTGAGAAGTCAGGATAACTTAGCAATTAACCTGTATAAAATACTGTCAGTAACTCCACTAAAATAAGTCTATAGCTAGACTGTATGACTCGACTAGACCCATGTCTTTGTCTTTTTGTGTTGCGTTACACAACACATCCACGCAATCATGCAGCTGTTCACACGAAGAAGCCCTTTCTACCTCAATCCTGAGACCCCAGGATCATCCTCTTCCTCCATTCAACACTTATGGCCAGAAACTTAGGCCCCCGACTTCTTTTCTGCCCCTATTTCTGGTCTCCATCGATGCCATGGCCATGGGAATGACCCCTCTTCTGCTTTGACCTTGTCCTGGTCCACCAACATCCGCCCCAGGGCTCAAATACTACCTGGCCTAAAAATGGAAAAGATTGATTCCCTTTGAGAACTCCTCCTCCTTCATCTCTCCATCCTCTCCCACTCTCCCTCCTTCATCCTACTATGGGACTCAGACTCTTCTTCTGAGTAAAAAGACTGCCACAGTAACATTTTGGCAGTAGACTAACCCAAAGGAGTGGGCCCTACATTTTGAGGTCCCACAAGCAAATGGCTCCAGGAAAATTGAGATTTTGCATGATGTACCATTTGTAACTTTAAATACAGTATTCATAAAACTGAGTTTGTCCTAAGCAAAATTCATATGTAGTCTAATTTAACGTCACATGTGTTCTCTTTTTAGGATACTTGTGATGTTTGACCCTTTACGAGAAGATCATTTCTTCATCCAAAATACACTTAAAGTTTGGCAATATGTTTAGAAATTATAAAGATAAGAATTCAAAGGATCATTGAATCAAAATGACTCTTATGGCCTGTGATTTATGTGGCATGCCTACAAGCATGGAAATTTATATAAATGCTTTAGTAAATGAAGCTGACTACCCAAGAGCTCTCACTAAAATGGCAAATCAAAATATATTGTCCATTATTTGAATAAAAACCTAAGGTTGGAAAGCCCTGGTTTAGAATGTCAATTGATAAATGGATAAATTAATTTTCTATGTAAAATAATTTTAAAAATGTATTCAACTGAATTGATGTTATTTGATTGACAAGTCTGTACTCTTTATATTATTAAACATCCAATGTTTCTTTTATTGTAATTTTTTTTCTGATTTAAAAAAAATCCTAGAGGCTGACCCAAATGTATCCTTAGGAAATTAATTCTTTTGAACTCATTGCTGCTAAATCATGAATTAAGCTGATAGAGCATGTGGTTACAATGTTTAAAACTTCTGCATACAATTAGGTATATTTTGCTTCAAAATCAATAATATTAATAATAATTAATAATAATATTAATAATAATAATTAATAATTAAAGTCAAAAGGAGCCTGTAAATTCTCCTTTTCTGGGGCATCCTTTGGTGACTCAGCACTTAAATAGCTTGGGACATTCTTTTGGACAAGGTCATAAAATCTTATCACTTTGGAAAGAAGTTATCTAGAGAGAGTAATGTAGTGGTTTAGGAAAATTATAAAATTCTACCTGGAATATCATGCACGGAAGCTACACCTTGGAGCCATCTCAGTCTTAGGAGATCCCAGCCTTGATTCAAATCAGAACCCCTTGCTTGAACACAATTGATATTTTCACACCTTAAAATGCAGAAAATAAGAAAACAGCTCCAATCCCCACAGTCTTGGGACTCACTTGGTAATTCAGTGAGCATTGGTAATTCAGCAACCATTGATTATGTGCCACGCATTGTGCCAAGTACTTGGGGTACAAAGTGGAGTGAAATAACTCCTGCCTTCAAAGAGCTCACTTTCTAAACTACATCCATTGTTTTAGTCAAGTTAACAAGTCAACAAGGTTTATTAAGGCATCTAGTGTGAACTAAGCAATGTATAGGTGCTTGGGATGCCAAGAATTGAAAAGGAAAACATGAAGCATTTTGTAAATAATGACATATATGTATGTCATTATTTACAAAATGCTTCATGTTTTCCTTTTCACATATATTTCTTTTTCATATATATACATATATATATGTATGTATACACACATACACACACACATACATAAGACATACAAAATCAGAAGTCAGGATCTACAGTGAATCGAATTCTGGGACTGGATTCAGGGAAATCTGTGGTCAAATATGGCCTCAGACACTTCCCAGAGAGTTGGTCTCTATTTTCTCTACGATAAAATGGTAGCCATGGGACCTGCCAACATAATAGTTACTGTTAGGATAAGATGAGATAATATTTGTAAAGTACCTGTGGCTGGAACAGAGCAGACACTTGTAGAAGATGGGGGGTCAGGAGTGTTGAATGAGGAAGAGGGGTCAAATAGGATTAGGGCTGAGAAAAGACCAACAAATTTGGCAATTAAAGAGTTCAATGATCACTTTGGAGAGAGCACTTTCAGGAGAGTGAAGATGAAAGCCCATTTGTAAAAGGCTAAGGAATAAGTGTGTGAGAGATGGATAGTGCATGAAGTCTCAAGGACTAATAGCTATCTGAACAGTTTTAGCAGTTAGATTAGGAGACCAGCACTAGGGTGGGGGTATGGAAACATTGCTACATAACCTCCAGGCATACCTGACCAGTTTTGACCACAGATATCCTGTCTTTCACAAAGTCCTTCCTCCTTTAAGGAATTTGCACAAAGAGCTGTAAAAAGTTTTTTCTGACCCTTTATCTCTAAGCAAAAAACACTGACGTGGCTGTTAGGGGCTTCCTGGCTCTTTGTCTCCAGGCAGAATTTCTGGACATGGCAGATAAGGATTGCCTGCCTCCTTTTTTCTAGGAAAAGCTTTCCAAGCTTTCCAAGCTTCTAGAGCAGCAGATCTATAGACTTCTCATCCTTATTTGTCCTTTCTTGGCCTTGTCACACACAAAAGCCACACTCCTTGATCCCCAAATGAAAGAGATTGCAAAGTGGGAGAGCTGCCTGTGGAGACTAGTTGGACACTTTGCATCCAGTGGGAAGAAGTTTTTCAATAAACAGTTATGAAGTGCCTACTATGTGTAGGGCACTGTGCCTAGTAGAGGTCATGTAAAAAGAACCAAAAAGTAGTATCTGCCCTCAGGGAGCTCACCATCTAATGGCGATTAGCACACAAATATGTACACATAAGCTATAGACTGTTATTCAGGATATAATCAAAACGAGGAAGGCCCTAGGATGAAGAGAGTTGAGAAAGGCTTCCTACACTACAGCAGGTGGGATTTCAGTTGAGACTTGAAGGAAACTGGGAGGCCAAAATAAGGAGGCAAAGAATTCCAGCTATTTTGGAGAGCCAGAGAAAATGCCTTGAACCTAGAGATGGAGTGTCTTCTTCCTGGCATAGCAAGGAGAACAGTGTCATTGGATCCAAGAGTAGGTAGGAGGAAGTAAGGTTTAAGAAGAGTGAAAAAGTTGGTGATGGATTGGTCATGGTGAACTGTTAAAGCAAAAGAAAAAACAAAATCCTCAGATGAGAGTTTTAGGGTAGTCACTGATCAATAAGCATTTATTCAGCCCCTAATATGTGCCAGGCACTGTGTTAAGGCCTGAGAATTCAAATAGAAAGGGGATTGTCCTATCCCCATGAAATTTACACTTTCAAGGGGAAGACAACACACCAAATGAAGAGATTTTGGGCAAAAGATGCCAGACAGTGGGACATGGTGGCAAAGTCTATCAGAAACAGTGCAGCCAGTTGCAAAATAGGGAGATGTGTGAGCTGACCCTCTCCTTATGTGGAGATTTGGAGTACATGAGCTCTCCCCAAGGTGGGGAAGAGAGAATGTAGGAGGATGCAGAAGGGAAGAGATGTTGAAGTGCATATGTTAAGAACAAGAAAGAGATGCTATAGATTACAGTTAACCCTTCCCCATCACAACTTTCTCCATGGCACTTTCAGTATAGATCAGTTTAGCATAAGAAATTAAGTGGGAATTTTGTGGAAACCATAGATGACACAGTCCAGTAGATGACACAGAGCTATGACCAAATCCTTAATCCAAATTTTAAGATACTATAAACACCCCGTAAAAGAAAAGTAACAAAGTCAGACTTCATCTTTGGTGCTAAAATTAGGGCTAAAACATTTTATGCAGATTTTCCAGATTGCTGGGGTGCAGGGCCTCTAGTCCCCATTATGTGAAAGGTATAATGGTTAATAAAAATCAATGAAAGGATGGCCTTTTGGGCAGTGATTGTTCATAATATGAATAAACACAACAGGGTAAAGAATAAGAACTAAGGAGAACCAACTTTTAGTTCTTGGGAATCTAAAAAATTAAGGAAAGTCTAATAAATTCTTTAATTGTTCAGAAGCCCAATAATGTAAATATAAATATAAAAGAAGCTATAAGTAAAATATAGAATGAAGTTTAACATAAATCAGATATTTTTAATAAAAAATCAAAATGCAAAAAAGTGAAAAGAGAATTTTGACAAGAAAAGAATAGAACTTTGAATAAAGTGAATCTTATCATCCTGTTTGAAATGGAAGAGCAGCATAGGCCAAGTAATTTGACCAAATCTGTGTCTCCTGGTATCAGGTTTGAAAAATAGATGAGATCTCCCAAACATTAAAGGATTTGCAGAAGTGGCCACTCTCTTATGCTATCCATCAGTCTGCCTCTTGTCTCCTGATCCCAATTTTCTAGATTTCTGGCAGCCAGTTTAAATAATTGTTTTTCATAAATAAGCTGTCCAAGTCTTTTCTATGCATTAGCTCTCACCCCAATTGATAAAATAGTACATTTTTAACGAATGAACCTTTCTTTCCCTACATTGTTACTCTATAAATTCTCTATAAATATTAAAATGAGTGAAATGTGGGGATTAAAAATTGCCCAACCTAACAGAAATTGAAGTAGAGCTCTGACCCAATGGCACTTTATTAAAGGGTCTGTGGCCTTCTCTGATGAAGTGGACTTCCAGCCATCCTCCTTATCTCAGATGCCCTGGGCCTTAATTTTATAGTGCTCGATATCCAGACATTATAGGTAGAACAGACCAAAAATAGAGTCTTTTGGTGGATAAACATTGCCCTTGACACTCCAGGAAGGTCTACACAAAATACAGAGTCCCATTGGTTGACGAAGGACAAGAAATGACAAATCATCACCTAGTCAGTTACCCCGGCCTGTTTCCACCTGGTAGCCCTCATGTCCTGGCAATAGGAGAGGTGCTGAGATGTGATGGTCTGTCCCATTTTTACTACCCTGGACCTAGCCAGACTGTCTACAATTTATATCATTACAAAATGTATGAATAAAAGCTGGTTCTGATAAGGGCACAGTCTCTGGGAACCCCTTTGAATCTGGAATACAGTCTCTGGGAGCCCCCTTGAACTCTCCTTGAATCTTCCAACTAGATCTGGCCTTCCCCTAAGGCCATAAGCCTTACATTATCATTAGGCCCAAATCTCTACCTAGCCTTACCCTTTATCGTCCAGCTACTTCCCACCCTTAATCAATATCGGTGCCTTCAGCTATTTCCCACCCTTAATCCCATTCTCTTGGTTCCTGGAGTCTGACCTCATTTTGTCTTCCTTAGATTCCTCCTCAAGACCCTCCCTAAAGCCCTCCTCTGGTCACCCCAGGCCACCCCTCAATCCCTCCTACAGTCTTTGTGCATATAATCTCCATTTTGCCTCCATGAACGTGCTCAGATTCAATCTAGCTCAGTAGATTGAATCTGGCCTGCTTGTGAAAACAGGTGTCACGAAAGGTGAGATTTCTTAAGACAACCCATTATGGTGAGTCCCTAATACGCTTTGTCTTTTCCCTTGGCTGAGAAGGCTTGAGTCAAATTCTTTCAGCAGGACCTGGCATGTTGGTATTTTGGGGTCGTGAGCACCCCCAGAAACCTATGGTTCCATTACCTATCATTCCTTTTGCTTTAACCTCATCAGTTCCATCTTGAATTTCTTCCTGACCTAAGGTGATCAACTCCTCAATGTATTTCTATCTTTACATAGTATAATAGACTCCTTTTGGTTCTCCTTGTTTTACTTTTTGCGTTTTTAATCAGGGTGAAAGCCTGAGTGGAGAATTTACCAGGTCCTTTGTACTTTTCTCAAAGAGTAAATTATTATTATTCATTTTAAAGCAAAATATACCCAAGTAAATCCAGAACAGTTTGCAAACATTGTAACCACAGTCTTACAACTGAATTGAAAATTTCACAGCATTCAGATCAAAAGACAAGTTACTTTTCTAAGAATGCAACTGCATATCCATCTCAAAATCATTTTTTTTTTAAGTTAAGAGCATAATTTACATGATGGTTCCCCCAAGTCCCCAACTGAGACAAATTTGGAGCATAATAACAACACAATGTTACAATGCTGATACATGAAACAAAATTGCTGTCAAATAACATTAGTTCATTTGATTATCTTGGTTAGAATTATCTTCGATGTTTGACCTTCTGGGCTGATTACATTCAGAGAGGAGCCAAGGGGAATTCTGATCCAGTTACATTTAATTCT
Organism: Phalanger gymnotis; assembly: GCA_028646595.1. NCBI lineage: Eukaryota > Metazoa > Chordata > Mammalia > Diprotodontia > Phalangeridae > Phalanger > Phalanger gymnotis. Next base: position 8,187 of record JAQQSZ010003321.1, read on the forward strand.
TATTCCTTCAGCTCCTAAACACCTGCCCTTAAATACCATATTTTAAGTGTACTTCACATTAAGGGTGGCTCTGCCCTTAGCTGGTCAAACATCCCAATTATCCTGCTGGGATTTGACTTTGAATGATCCCGTATTCTAATTTAAGCTAGGAGAAATGTGCTAATCAAACTGTCTGCATTTTGTGAACAACCTCCATTCTGAAACTAAGCTCTGTTTGGCTGTGAATCCCTTGCTTGCCTGGAAATCTGCTGGTTGCCTCTTCCTTGTTTTCCCCCTCCCAACTCCTAAAGTCCTGAATCTTTCATCCAATAAGGAATCAGGTGGTAGATGCTGGGGGAGGAGGAGCTCTCAGAGATGACCAGCCTGGTGGGTGGAGGCCAAGCTCTGGGGTGGAGTTTGGAGTCCTGGGTGGAGTCTAGGGCGGGAGAGAGGCCATCCTAGTGGCTCAGGCATTCCTGGTGATGGAGGGCAGGACTTGGGGAGGAGAGGCAGAAAGGGTCTTGAGCATCTGGCCCTGGGTGTTACTAGAGGAAACAGCCCTTCTTGAGGCCTCAGAGGATGGGAGGACCCTCCCACAGTGGGCTGGCTGAAAACTGCAACTTGTGCTGATTCTACTCGGCCTTCTCCCGTTGCAGCTGAACTTTGTCTGCCTTCCCTGCAGCTGAGATCACACTGCCTTCTGGGTGCAGGTCCCAGGTAGGTCTGAGTCAGCCCCTCACAGACCTTCTGGCTTCTGATGGCTGTTCATACCATTGAGTCTCATCTTCCTCCTCTGACCCTGTGGTGAGTCCAGCTCCAGGTCCACGTGGAGCAATCCTCCCTCTCTAGCCTGGCTATTGGACAAGCTTCCCTCTGCAAACTCCTTTCCAGACTCCCAATCATCTCTCAAAAATCCAGGGTCACCTTCCCCAGATTTAAGATTGGGTCCCTTTTTCCCAAAATTCAAACCTTACCTGCAGGGACCCAGGAATCCTGTCTTGAGTGAAAGACAAGTGAAGGGCTTGAGTGAACCTCTAAATGCAAGGGTAAAGGGCCACAATGAAAGGACAAAGGAAAGGATTATTGACTATCTACTTGGGGATGTGTGGCAAAGTTCTAGAGTTGGGTGGCTCTTTTGGGGTCCAGGTCCCATATCCAGTCAGAAGGAGATCTCTGATTCAGGAGCCACTGAGGCTCTGACTGTTCTTGTCCCTTCTGGGATCCCAAGCCCCTTCTTTTTCTTGGTTCTCTGAAGGAGAATGGGGGAGAGGAAGGGGAAAGAAGAGGAGGACAGGGAGGGTGGTACCATCTTTTTTGAAGCTGGACCGTACCTGGAGGTTTCATTTTCTGTCCAGAGGGCAGGGCCTTACCCTCTGTAAATCTCTGTAGGCCAGCCTCCTGCCCTGGGATCCTTCTCCCTCCCTAGCTCAGTCTGCAGAAGACCAAGACCTGGTCCAAGCAGGGAGCATGGAACCAGAGGGAATGGCCCCTGGGAGCTACAGACCCCCACCCCAGGTGAGTGCACTCTGTCTACAGACTAGACCAATATTCACAAAAGAAGCCATTTCCATAGACAAAGAGCATTGTCTGTGAGTCTAGCAATCCCCTACCTATGGATTGTTTCTTTACAAAAATAGGCAGGAAATTGAAAACAGTAGTCACAAGCCACCCTGTTCTCTGTACTTTGAACTGATTCATGGCACATTGGCATCATAATCACTAACTGCCCCCCAACCCCACCCCGAATTATTGCCCTCCTCTGTGAGGGTATTTTATTTTTAAAGTTTTCCCTCATGATCCCTGTCACAAGGAAGACCACTTCACTCATTCCTTTCTGTTCTGTAGGGCTCTTGTCTTTGCTCCTTTATCCATACCTAGCACCCCTCCCCTACATATCCATAGAACTGCTTCCTCCTCCCTCTTTGCCTCTTTGGCCAAGATCTCCCTGCCAGACCTGGAAGATAGGATGCTCTCTCCCAGGGTGTGAGCTGCAGAAATAGCTCTGTCTGGTGCATCTATCTGGTGCACACTGATTGGCCCCTGTCATGTAGCTGGTTTGAATCTGAAGGCCACACTGAGGAAGCAGTGAGGGCTGAAAAGAGTAAATATTACGAGCAGGGGCTGGGAGTATTCCTGACCTCCTGCATACTCTGGTCCAGTGTTTCTAGAAAATATGGCAACTCAAGAAAACAGGTTAAGTTGGCTTTTGGGTCACTTTCACATGGTCAGAGGCCCTTACCAGAGCCACTTGGAGAACAAAGAAAAGAGTACCTTCTATAGCTGTTAGTTAATTAGCATTTATTAAGGGCCTAGTACTTTCCTTGATTGGATATAAGGAAAGGGCTGAGTTTGGGGAACTATTCAAAGTTCTGGGAGTTTTCTTTTCCAATGATGGAAAGGGGATACTGAAGGAAATGCTAGGTTCTTGTCAAAGAGGTATCAGGCTCAAAGGCAAAGACACAATGGAGTGACTTAGTTTCTCCCCCAAATCTACTTTTGACCATCTTCACAACAGTCCTATAGGATAGGTGTTCTTATTTTTTTTATTTCACAGTTCAAGAAACTGAGGCCAACAGAGGTTCAGTGACTTACCAGCCAGGGTCACATGACTAATCAGTGTCTGAGGCTGGATTTGAACTCAGATCTTCATGATCTCCCATTTCATAGCTCCATCAACAATGTATTAGTGCACCCTTCTTCCCACAGCTCCTCCAGCATTGACTGGTACTATTTTTTGTCATTTTTGTCAGTTTTGCCGAGCATGAGATGAAACCTGAGTGTTGTTTTGGTTTACTATTGTCTTATTAGTGGTTTAGAGCATTTTTTCATATGTTTGGGAGTACTTGGCAGTTCTTTCTGAGAATTTTTTGTTCATATCCTTTGACTATTTATCTATTAGGGAATGGCTATTTGTTCTTTTTCAGTTGTGTCAGTCATGTCTGACTCTTTGTGATACATTGGGGTTTTCTTGGCAGAGATACTGGAGTGGTTTGCCATTTCTTTCTCTAGTGCATTTTACATAGGAGGAACCGTGGCAAATAGGGTGAAGTGACTTGCCCAGGGTCACATTGCTAGTAAGCATCTGAGGCTAAATTTGAACTCAGATGCTCCTGATTCCAAGTCCTGGCACTCTAGCTACTGTGCCACCTAGCTGCCATTGTCTATTAGTCTTCTTTAAAATAGTATTTCATTTTTCCCCAATTACACATAAAATCAATTTTTATTCCTATATTTCGAGGTCATAGTTCTCTCCCTGCCTCTTTCCTCTTACCTCTCCTGCATAGGGTAAACCATCAGAAGCAGATTATACATATGCAGTCATATAAAACATTTCCATATTAGTCATTTTGTGGAAGAAAACTTGTACCAAAAAGAAAGGAAGAATGTGAAAAATAGTATGCTTTAGGTCTCTATTCTGACTCAATCAGTTCTTTCTATGGAGAAAGAGCATTTTTCATTAAGAGTCTCTTGGGATTGTCTTAGATCATGGTATTGCTGAGAACAGCTGAGTTATTCACTGTTGTTCACCATACTGTACATCATTACTTTGCACAGTGTTCTGCTTCTGCTCACATCATTCTGTGTCAGTGCATGTAAATACCTATTTCTGAAATCATCCTGCTTGTCATTTCCTACAACACAATAGAATTCCATTGCAATCATATACCACAACCTGTAAGGACGTTCTGCAGTTAATGGTCGTCTCCTCAATTTCCAATTCTTTGCCACCACAAAAAGAGATATTATAAATACCCTCCAATAAATAAGTCTTTTTCTCTGTTTTTTAAAAAATCTTTTGTGGATACAAACTTAGTAGTGTTATTTCTGGGTCAAAGGGTACGCAGTTTTATAGCCTTTTGAGAATAGTTCCAAATTGCTCTCCATAATGGTTGGATCAGTTCACAAATCCAAGAACAATGCATTAGTGTCCCAGTTTTCTTACTTCCACTATTTATCATTTTCCTTTTCTGTTTTATTAGTCAATTTTATAAGTGTGTGGTAATAACCTAGAGTTGTTTTAATTTGCATTTCTCAGTAGTGATTTAGAGATTTTTTTATATGAGTATAAATAGCATTTATTTATTTGTCTGAAAACTGCCTGTTCTTATGCTTTGGCCATTTATCAATGGTGTTGTGACTTGTATTCTTATAAATTTTACTCAGTGCTCTATATATTTGAGAAATCAGGCCTTTATCAGAGACACTTGGTATGAATTTTTTTCCCAGTTGTCAGCTTTCCTTCTAAACTTGGTTGCATTGATTTTGTTTCTGAAAAAAATCTTTTTAATTTAATAGAGTCAAAATTATCCATTTTACATCTAGTAATGCTGTTTGTTGTTGAGTTCATTCTATTCATATTTACACTTCTGATAACTCTGTATTTCCCTCCATCCTATTTCCCCTATTTCTCTCTCCCTCTCTTACTCTCCTCACTAGTGTTTTGCTTCTGACCAATGCCTCCCCCTACCTGCCTTTCCTTCTATCAGCCCCCTGCCTCTTATCTTTGTCTGTTTTTACTTCCATGTAGGATGAAATAGATTTCTATACATATCTAAACGTGTATGTTATTCTCTCTTTCAGTCAGTTTTGATGAGTGCAAGGCTCAAGCCCCCATTCCTACCTTCCCCATCTTCCCCTTCAGTGTAAGAGCTCTTCTTGGCCTCTTTTACATGAGATCATTCACTCCCTTCTACCTTTCTCTTTCTTCTTCTTGGAGTGCAATTCTCTTTCTCACTCTTTAATTTTGTTTTCTTGAATATCATCCCATCATTGTCAATATATACTGCCAATGTATACTCCTAATTGCCCTAATAGTCCTATAGGTCTTAAGAATTACAGGTATCATGTTCCAATGTAGGAATGCAAACAATTTAGCCTTATTGAATCTCTTCTGTTTTCTCTTTCCTGTTTACTTTTTGATGTTTCTCTTGCATCTTGTATTTGAAGATCACATTTTTGTTCAGCTCTGATCTTTACACCAAGAATGCTTGATTACCCTCTATTTATGGAATGTCCATTTTTTTCCCCTGAAGGATTATACAGTTTTTCTGGGCATGTGATGCTTGGTCATAATCCTAGTTCCTTTCTCTTGGTGAAGATCATATTCACACCCTCTGATTTTTTTAAATGTAAAAGCTACTCACTTGTGTGTTAGCCTGACTGTGGCTCCATGACATTTGAGTTGCTTCTTTCTGGCTGCTAGTACTCTTTTCTCCTTGACCTGGGAGCTCTGGAATTTGGCTATATTGCTGGGAGTTTTCATTTTGGATCTTTTTTAGGAGGTGATTGGTGAATTCTTTCAATTTCTATTTTGCCCTCTGGCTCTCAAGATATCAGTTCTCTTTTCTTTGATAATTTCTTTGGGAAGAAATTACCAAATGGGGTCATGGAGGATTAGACATGACTGAAGCAACTGAACAACAATGATCACATCTATATAGAATGTATTATAGAGTATTGTGTAAGATGTTGGTCCAATCCTAATTTCCTTCCCGACTGCTTTCCAGTTTTTTTAAGCAGTTTTTTTTCTTAACCATATAAGGAATTTTACCCTAAGTAGTCTTTTTTTCCACTTTATCAAACATGGAGTTACTGAGTTCTAATGATTATGAATCTCCATTGTTTAATCTGTTCCATTCATCTCTCTCTCTGTCTCTCTGTCTCTCTCTCTGTCTCTCTCTTTCTCTCTCCCCCCCCCTCCTCCAATACCAATGGATTTTGATGACCAATGCTGTATACTGTAGTTTGTTGCCTGGAAGTGCTCTTCCACCTCTATCCTTACTTCTTTTCATCATTCTCCTTGATATTATTGTAGGTCTTTTATTTTTCCACATGAATTTTGCTATTTTCTCCAGCCCTGTAAACTATCTCCTTCATAATTTTGTGGTTATTATTATTGATGTTGTTACTTAGTCATGTCCAACTCTTTGTGACCCCATTTGGTGTTTTCTTTGCAAAGATACTGGAATGGTTGTTTTTCTTTCTCCAGCTCATTTTTCAGATGAGGAAACTGAGGCAAACAGAGTTTAAATGACCCGCTGAGGATCATATCGCTACTAAGGGTCTGAGCATGGATTTGAACTCAGATTCCTGACTCCAGGCCCAGCATTCTATCCACTCTGCCCACTAGCTGCCCCCATAATTTCAGCAGGATAGTGTTAAATGTGTAAATATCATTGTTATGTCTCCATTTGAGTTTGAATCTTTTGTGGATCCTGAAACAATTTCCATTCTTATTTTACTATGGAGTGAAAGGATATATTGATAATTTCTGCTTTTTTACAGTTCTTTGCAGCCTGTTTCTTTTTTTTTTT
>JAQQSZ010003322.1:0-14479 GCA_028646595.1 Phalanger gymnotis
CAGTCAAATCCAAGTTCTATATTCAACAGACTGATTGCTCCATAACTTGTTTCTAGATTGATGATTTTTTTTCTAATGCACGCTATTATGCCTAGAACTGACAGCACAGTAGGGAGTGTTAATTCACCTGGGGAGAATTTTAACCATTCTATGTGACTGCCCAAAAGAGTTAATGTGGCTTACAAAATGGAAATATTTCATAGAGTAATTCATAGTTTTTGGTGTGGGTATGCATTTTGCAATTAATAGAAAGATTAAGTTCATATTCAGTTTTTTTATCTCTTTTCTTTTAAATTGGCTAAATCTGAAATGCTGCAGGTAACCTCCACATGACCAGCAGCTATTTCCTCTTATCCAGCTGATGAACTGCTCATTCACTGCTTAAGGTAGAAGAGGGGAAAGAAATGACATCTGTCAAAATCTTCTGTTTAAATATAATGACATTTTATTTGCATCAGGAACCACACAAGAGAAAATGCCAAAAAGAACTAAAATGTAGCAGTGAAAGTGAAAATGTACCCAAAAAAGCATCAGTGAATAAAAGAATTATGAAATATAGAAAATGAACCAGAAATCATCCCTTATGCTTGAATTTTTACTATTTATTCAAATTTCACAAATTTGATTTGAAGGATAAATTTTTAAAATCACACTCATCTTAGGCAAGGATTATCTCACAATGAAGGGTTTTTTTTAATATATGATACAACTTTATCCCCCTATTAGTCAAATAATTTGTACACAGGAAAACACATATTGAGTCTTTGCATTAAAAATGAAAAGATAGCATTAAGCAGCTATTGATAAGAAACACCTACATCATCTACAAGAAAAAAATGGTAAAAGGTGAACTGATATAATTCAGCACGTTGTTAACATCTAAGGTATTCAGATAGTATCAATACGCCAACTTTTGTCAATATTTTAATAGTATTTTTCTCAATTACATGTCAAGATAATTTTTAGCATTGATTTTTACAAGATTTTGAGTTCTGATTTTTTCTCCCTACTTCCTTCACATCCCCTCTTCTGAAAATGGTAGGCAATTTGATATAGGTTATAAATGTGCTATCATGTAAAACATATTTCCATATTAATCATAGCTGTAAAAGAAGAAACAGATCAAAAGAAGAAAAAAAAACATGAACAAGAAGAAAGTAAGTGAAAAAAATCTTCTATATGCATTAAGAGGCCATCAGTTCTCTATCTAGATGTGGATAGCATTTTCCTTCATGAGTCCTTTGTACTTATCTTGGATCATTGTGTTTCTGAGAAGAGTCAAGTCATTCATAGTTGATCATCACATGATTTTGCTGATCCTGTGTACAATGTTTTCTTGGTTCTGCTCATTTCACTTTGCATCAGTTCATACAAGTCTTTCCAGGTTTCTCTGAAATCTGCCTGTTCATCATTTCTTATTGCACAAAAGTATTCCATTATATTCCCTCCTCACCAATGTTTTGCTTTTGTCTACCACCTCCCCCAATCTGCCCTCACTTCTGTCAGTTCCCACCCCACAACCTACCCCATTACTTAATCTCCTCCCCCCCTACTTCCCTGTTGGGTCACATGGATTTCTATATACAATTGGTTGTGTATATTATTCCCTCTTTTAGCCAGTACTGATGAGAGTAAGATTCAAGTGATGCCCATGGTCCACCCTCCTATCTTCCCCTCCACTGTAATAGGTCTTCTGCTCCTCTTCATATGAAATAATTTACCCTATTCTACTTACCCCTTCCTTCTGTATCCAGTATACTCCTCTTTCTCATCCCTTAATTATTTTTTATGCCATTCCCTCAAATTCACCTTATTCCTGTACACACTCTATGAGTATTCCTTCAGTCTACTATTAGTAATACAATTTTTAAAAATTACAAGTATCATCTTCCTGTGTTGGGATGTAAAGAGTTTAGCTCTTTTGAGTCCTTTATGCTTCCCCCTGTCCTTTTTTTAACCTGTTAATGCTTCTCTCAGGTATTGATATTGGAGATCAGATTTTTGGTTCAATTCTGGTCTTCCCATTATGAAAGCTTGAAATCTTTCTATTTCATTGAATTATCATTTTTCCCCTTGAATTCTAGGTGATTCTTGGTTGTAGACCTTGCTCTTTTGAAGTCCTTTGTAATCCTGTGACTCCCCAATATTTGATTTGTTTCTTTCTGACCAGTTGTAGTATTTTTTCATTGATCTGATAATTCTGAAATTTGGCTATAATGTCTCTTATTTTGGGATATCTTTCCTGAGGTAATTAGTGGATTCTTTCAATGTCTATTTTGACCTCTAGTGTGAGGACATTAGGGCAATTTTCCTTGATAATTTCTTGAAAGGGGCCGTCTAGGTCCTCTTTTTGATTATAGATGTAAGGTAGTCCAATGATTCAGATATTGTCTCTCCTGGATCTATTTTCCAGATCCCTTGAGGTATTTTCTTCCATTTTGCTATTGTTTAGAATTTGTTTGATTCATGATGTCTCAAAGTCTTTAGCTTCCACTTACCCAGTTCTAACTTTCAAGATATTGTTTTCTTCTATTAGTTTTTGCGCTTTTTTTCCTATTTGGCCAGTTGTAGTCTTCAAAGAGTTGCTTTCTTCTGTGAATTTTTATATCTTCTTTTTTGTTTGGCCAGTTATACTTTTTAAGCAGTTTTTCAGAGTGTGAAGTCTTTTTTCATAATTATCTTGCATCACTCTCATTTCTTCTCCCAATTTTTCTTCTATCTCCTTTTATATGATTTTTAAGCTTCTTCTTGAACTCTTTCATGTGTTCTTTGTTTGAGAGTACTTCCTGTTTTTCTTTGGGTTTTGCCCATAGGTGTTTTTGACATTGCTGTCTTCTGTCTTGATCGTCTCTGTCACCATAATAACTTTCTATGGTCAGATTCTTTTGTTGTTGTTATTGTTTGCTCATCTTTTTTGGCCTTTTTCCTTCTTTTAAATTTGAGCTCTGCTCCCAGGGTGAAAAGGGCACTGTCTCCAGCTTCTTGTGTTAGAGGATATAGGCCCTGGCTGTTTACCTAGTGCTGCGCTGATATTGCCCTGAGGCCCATGGGGGACTTTCATGTCTGGTGCTGCACTGAGGGCATGGAGTGGGGGTGATTGGCTCCCCGGGAGGCCATAAGGTTCTGGAAAATTACTTGTGGCTGAGCCGGGGTCCTAGTGACAGTGTCTGGCTTGTGCCAAGGCAAGTGGGGTGTTTCTGCATTTTCCTGGAGATACACTGGAACACATGGTGGTCTGGCCTCTAGAGGCTGCCTGTTTCCTCAGGCACTGGTAGGGCTGTGATCTACCTGTTTGCTAGGGACTACACTGAAGCAGGTGAAAGTCTAGCCACTGGAAGTTGTCTGTTTGCTTGAGTCTACACAGAAGCATGTGGTGGTTCTCAAAGCTGTAATCTGTCCTTTCCCTGGTTATGCTGAGGCACATAGGGGATCCTAATGTTGGTGTTTGCCTCATCCACTACACTGGGGCTGAAGATCTACCATTGGGTTTCTGAAGTGGGGTTTATTGCTTGCTTTCTGAGATGCTTCTTGTCCTGGACAGCACTTCCCTTTTACCCTAGTGAGACAGACCTTTCCTGTATATTTTCCATGATTTTGGAGCTCGAAGATTATTTCACCCCATCTTTTTGCTTGTTCTGCTGTTCCAGGATTGGTTTGGTGGCACTATTTTATGGTTGTTTGATGTGAAAATGGGAGACTTGGAGCAATTTACTGCTTACTTCACCATCTTGGCTTCTGGAAGTCTCTCTCTAACTTTTGTCAGTCTTAAGTTTACTGTGGGGAAAAAAGCCTTGAATTATGATATTTGCTTTATGTTCTTTCTCAACCACTAGTTTTCTTCCATAATGTTTTTAAAAGATGAAACTACAGGGAATGTCTCACTCCTTTAGCCTTCCTTCCCACGCCTTCACTGTTTCATCTGCAGGTAACAGTCATTGATTTTTGCCTCAAAGTTGATCTTTGAAGTTGCCGAATTCTCTACACCAAAATAGATTTGCCAGGGCATGGGGGGAGACATAAGAGCAAGCTCTCGGGATGTGCAGAGAAACAATTTGGAGCAATAATTACAAATAGTAGACAATCAATTAAAATTGCCAAATGACTATTTTTGTGTTTCTTGTGTTAAAATCAGCTATTTCTTCCAAAGAAAGGATTCAAATATTGACTGTCAATGCAGTTAATTTCAAAGCCATTCTTATATCAGTCACCTTCTTTCCCCTTGATAGAGATACAGTCATTGTTCCCATTAATTCTAATGGTAGGGTAGAACTTAGGTCTAAATGGGAAAACAAACATAATGACTTTTGAACCTTTAGAAAGTTGCAAAATCCATTCAATTGATTGAAAAACACTTACTAGCCAGTTAATATATTTCAGACATTGTGCTTAGTGATAGAGATACAAAGATAAAAAAATAACAATCCCTGCTCTCAAGGAGCTTATATGCCTCATTTACTCATGTCTTAGGGAGAGGGGTGTTAGGTCTCACTAGAGCAAAAGGATGGTTTGGTAAAAGTTGTTCGTACTTATACTACCTAGATGAAGATTAAAGGGACTGATGGAATGGGAGAATAATGCAATATCTGCATTAGAAATAGGTTCTTCAGGGTTGAAATGTCCTTTGAACTGGTTCATTACAAAGGATAGAAAGGTATGAGTGGGTACATTATTTCTATCCTACCTATACAATTGATGGGACAGTGTGGGAAAAATATTCCAGAGATATCTTCATCAGTCTCAGGGAATTTTGACTAGATTTTCTTTCTGAAAAGTGCTTATCCATTGAAACAGCACTTTGTCTTAACCACTCTACTGATTTTTTCGGGGGGGGGGGATACCTTTGCTGAAGATGAGCTTACCATCAATCTGTTCCCTTCAGAAAGCCTGCCAGTCTTGTGGACCTTTCCCAGACCATGTTGCCTGCCCTCTCATCTCTTAGATCACCAGGCTTGTCTGTTTCCAAACAAAGTTAAGATGACTAATTGATCCACTGCTTCAAGAGATTGAGAAATCACTTTATATGGGACTACTCTCCACCTTTACCCGTCTTATTCTTCTGAGATATACTGCCTTTTCTGTAACTGACCCTAGTTTAGCTCCTGAGAGCAGATATCAAGAAAGGGCCCTAGGACAATTCTGGGAGGGGTGTTCTGAGAAGCCTTCTTAAGTGGATCTCATCTCCCAACCTTGACTCTTTCATTGTTCTTTTGTACTGTTTTAAACCAATATTCTCAATGCTGTGCTCCTGGTTTCTATTCTACACTTGCTTGTCACCAGGATCCACTGTCCTCTACAACTACTCTATTTTCCTTCCTTAGACACTAGACTGTTCCAATTCAGAAGCCTCAATTTACTATCAAAGTGGGATTCCTCCTGGCACACTGCCAAGGACCAACTCTAAAGGCATAAAGGTGGAGAAAATTGTCCTTAGCACTAGTGTTGCAGCTCTGCCTCAGACTCTGGGAGTAGCAAGGAGACTGAGGACAAGAACCATCAGAGGTAAGCTGGGTTTTAGGGAATTTTGTGTTTGGTTTTTGGTTTTTGATTTGTTTTTTTTCTGTAAGAAGCGCTTCATGACTGTTTCCTACTTTCTCTTCATATCATTCCTGTGCTATTTGCATTTAAAAACATCATAATTTGTATTATTTTGGGAGATGATAGAAGTTGTCCCTAGGATGCCTCTAATTGGACCAGTGCATAGCACAGGAACACAAGCAATCCTTGGGTCCTCTCTGACAGAAACACCACAACTCCTGTGATACTGTTCTCCAAAACAGGACAATGAGGTCCCCACATAAACGTGCTAACAAAGAATATACATGCAGAGACTCTTAGTGCCTCCTGCCTGGGTTGTGTTACAAAGATATTCCTAGAAACTCTTCTTGATTCCTTTTTCCTGTCCCTCTGTCTCTCTGTCACTGTCTGTCTCTGTCTGTGTCTCTGTGTCTCTGTGTCTCTTTGTGTCTGTCTCTGTCTCTCTTTGTCTCTCTGTCTCTATCTCTGTGTGTCTGTGTGTGTGTGTATGTCTCTGTCGCCGTTTCTCTTTATGTCTCTTTCACTGTCTCTTTCTGCTTCTGACTGTCTCTCTGTTTCTCTCTGTGTCTGTCTCTCTCTGTATCTTTGTCCCTGTCTCTCTGTCTCTCAGTGTCTCTGTCTCTCTGTGTCTCTCTCTATCTGTCTCTCTCTGTTTCTCTGTCTCTCTGTCTCTCATTGTATCTCTCTCTGTCTCTCTGTTTCTGTCTCTCTGTCTGTCTCTCTCTCTCTGTCTCTCTCTGTCTCTGTCTCTCTCTCTGTCTCTGTCCGTCTGTCTGTCTGTCTCTCTCTCTCTCTCTCTCTCTCTCTCTCTCTCTCTCTCTCTCTCTTTCTCTCTCTCTCTTTCTCTCTCTCTCTTTCTCTCTCTCTCCCACCCCAAGCAAGGTCTTTCTGCAGAATATTAGAATGTTGCTGTCATTTTTTACAGACGTTTTGTCCCTTTACCTTAATATCCTAAGTACTAAAACCCCAGTCAGACTAATATAGACTAACAATATCAATACCCATGGCACAATGGTAACCCCTCAGGTCCCACACATTTGGCACACTCCACCTGAATTATTTTATACTTTTGTTTCTGTGTTCTCTCTTTTGATTTAATTGTCAAACCAGCTGTGTGACCTTAACTAGGTATCTTAACCTCTCTGAGTTTCAATTTTATCTTCTGTAAAATGAAGGGGTTTAATCTCAGAGTTTGATTGATCATTTCACCTCTAAAAATTCAATATTACTCTTCCTGTCTGTATGTCCTATACTACTTCAGCTATAAGTAACATAATTCACCTCAACAAATGTTTGTTAAGAGCTCCCTTGTGTAAGGCACTATACAAGGTGCTATAGATACAAAGAGGTAAAATAATATAAATCTTGTTCTCCAGGATTTTATAGTCTAACAGGGTGAAGGGATGAAAGGAGTGATATGAGAAATTTGAGACAGGACACAGCACTTTTACCTGGGGTTGTGAGCCTCACACTATAGCCCCTCCTTCCCAGCACATAATGGAAGGGATTTGTTCTCCCCCCAGTGAACAAGAGAGGAGTGTGCAAGCAGAATTAACAGGAGTGTACAAGCAGAAATGGCCAGGTAGGATGTGCCAAGGAAAAGGCATAGGGTATAGACAGAGACTGGAATGAAGGGAAGAATATTTGGCCAATAGAAACTTGAATTATGGGGTTCAAGGTCAGGGACATCACAAGGATAGATGTAGCAAGATGGTGAATGGGGCAGAGTTTCCAACAATACTTGGTTGCCATTGAGGCCCGCCCCTCCTCTTCCATAAGAGATGCACTAGCCACTGAAAGAAGTGGTCTGAAATCCACAAGGACACAAAAACACAAAAGCACAGGCCGTCAGAAACCTCAGTCTACACCAGATGCCAAGCATATGTTCCTGTACCATGAGGAAGAGAAAAGACATGCATCCAGGGTGCCCGAATCTTCACTTAAAGAATAAATTTCATATTTGAATCACAAGCTAAATATTAGCTGGGAACTCTGCTGGTTTCTTCACTCCTTTGCCCATTAATTGGAGGAAGGACTGTGCAGAACTAAACACACCAAACAATGTCTCCCCTAAAAATTCTGGGTTTGAAGCCATGTATGTACTACCTGGGGGCTATTTTGGTCAAGCAGAGGTTATAGGTACATAGCTATAAGTAGATGTCTTATTATATATTGCTTTATTTCTTTTATTGATTCTATGCAAAGAGTAAAATACTGTCTACAGTTAAAAATTCTCTTTTTATTCTAATGAGTGACTCTATTATGCCAGGGTCATGTGACTAGGGTTCAGTAAAATACAGAAAGGACATGGAGAGGGTAGGGTTCTGGCAATAGGTAGGGGCTTAGAGCTAACCTGTTTGTGAAAGCCCACATTCAAAACATCCCTAGACTGCAGAGATGGCCTGGGCACCCACAGAAAGACAGAATTGCATGATGGGAAATCATCCATTTCTGAGAACTACAGAAATCTTGAGACTTGCCCGGCATTTCTGCCCAACAGGTGGGAGATCGCCACTGCCAAGATTAGCATGGATTGCTTGATACTGGTCTTTTATGTTGATAGAATCAGATGGTTGAATCTGTGTTTAAAAAAACTTCATTGAGGGATGACATCAGAACTTGGAATTATAAAGAATAGAAGGTGCATTACAGCTATATAAATATTATTAACAGGTATTCTATTATAGGTAATAAAATCCATTATAGGCAATAGTAATATTAATAATAATTACTAACATTTTTATGGCACTTACTGTGTGCCAAGCACTGTGCTGATCCTCACAATGATCCTGGGAGGTACATGCAATTACTTTCTCCATATTACAGATGAGGAAGCTGAGGAAAAAGAGGCTAAGTGACTTATACAGAGTCACACAGATAGCAAGTGTCTGAGGCTAGATTTGAACTTATATCTTCCTGACACTAAGCCTAATACACTATCCACTCCATACCCCAAAGCTGCCCCAATGAGAGTAAAATTACCAAGATAGAAGTGAACAGAGGGAAAAAAAATGCAATGAACTAATAAACTAGTTGTTTAATTGGAACCTGGAGTACGTGAACATTCTGGGACTGATTTCAGATGATTCTGCCTTTTGCATATAGACATCTTTTGATATGACTAAGTAATGTCTATTTGCATTTTATAGAACTAGATTTGTTCTGCTTGATAAAGAGTATTTCCATGCATTATGGATCTTTCAAAAGTGTATACAAAATACATTCCCCCCCAAAATCATAAGTTTGGAAAGAGTGGAGTTTGTGCCTATGATTTTGAAAATCCATCTTGTGAACTCCCAATCTGGCAACACCCCATACCAGAACAGAATGGTACCTTGTTTGTAACTTGGACTCTCAGATAATTAACTCCAGCACCAAGAGGTTAAGTGACTTCTTGCATCTCTATCACAGCTATTTTTTGTGCCAGAAGCTGGACTTGAATCCAGGTTTTCGAGACTAGTCTTCTATTCACTGCACTGAAATGTCTCTTATGACTTCTTTTGCAAACTTTTTTTAAACTTGGTGCAAATCATTAGAGAATTGGAATGAAATACATAATGCAAAATATTGTCATGGGAAAATAGAGATTATAAGTATAAAATAAGTTAAGAATTATCCCAGGTAATGCAAAAGAAAAGCTTTAGCTAGACCAAAATTAGTGGTGCTAAGCTCTGAAAAAATGTCTCACTTTAAAAATGCAGGTTTAGTTCAAAGCAGAGGTTTTGTGGTAGGAAAAAAAAGCAACTTTGAATCAAATTTTTATTTCCCCTTGGAAATTCTGTTAATACTATAATCTAAAGATTGAGTTATTTTAGAAGCTCAAAATAAGTCAAGAGCATGACATGGCAGCCAAGAAAATGAATGATTTCAGTTCTCTACGTCCTTGCCTAAACTGGATGGGCCTCTCCTCTCCTTGAAATGCTTCTCATCCTTTATAGCTGAATGCAAATGTTGTCTCCTCCAGGGGCCTTCTCTGATCCCCATCTTATCATCTCACAACTCATCTCTCACCAACTATCTCCAGTCAATAACATCCTTCTCCCTCAAGTCAGACATAGCACTTTGTTTTGGGACTGTAATGCACTTGTCACATAATATCTAATTTTACAGCTCTCTTTAATAATCTCACATCCTCTCTAGACTGTAAGTTCTAGGAGTATAGGGACACACTTTCTTAGCAGAAGTTCTTTGCACATTGTAGTAGCTTAATGATAACTTATTGATGATTGTTCCTTTATTTCACATGTCATTACATTTTAGAATTCAGATTTTACCCTTATGAAATATATTTTTGTTAATGTAACAACACATTGACTATGATCCTTACTCCATTTTCAAAACTTCCTAATTAGTGATATAGGAATTACAATGGCAGCATGTTAACTAAGTATACAGAAGGTACTCATTTGGATACAGCAGATGCCACCAGAATTTAGAGACTCTCCAAAGCGACTTGGATTATTGGCAAAAGCTAAGAAAATGTTAAGATTAGTACATACAGGATAAAACAATTGGATACATAAATTGTCAGTGAAAAGAAAAACATTCTAAGGAATAACGTCAAGAAAAACAAATGGTACTAGGCTAGTAGGAAAAGAATTAATGTGAATCTACAATGGTAATAATTTAGGTTCATATTTTGTATTACACTTTACAAAATGTTTTCTTATCTGTTATCTCATTAATGAACATGCCAGGATACTACAGTTTGGAACAGAAAGTGAACCTGGTCATTTCCTGAGAAATCCCCTGGAGTAATGGAAAAAGTCAGAAGACCTGAGTTTTAATCCCATTCTGTCTAAGTTGCTCAACGTCTCTCAGACTCAGTTTTCTCATCTGTGAAATGAAGGTATCGGAACAGATGATCTCAAAGATCATTTCTAACTCTAAATCTGCTGTTCTTTAAACAGAGTGACCTGGAATCAGCCTAGCAGAACCAATTTTGAATGGAAATATATTACCCATTTACCTCTTTTTGGACACTAATTTTAGAATATGATTATTTCATCATGTTACAAGCTACAACTCAGAGTGATAAAATGATTTTAGTAAAGGGGCAACTCCTTAGCATGCCTCATAGTCTCATGAGGGAGGTATTAATAACTTAATGAGGCACATTTTCTCAGTCAAAACCATTTTTAATTCTGGCTAAATTTACCTTTTTAGAAATTTTTCATGCCACCATTTTAAATTATATCTTCTACTGACCTAAATTATCTCTTTCTAGCCTGCAGAGCCAAATATTTTTGGTTGATGATCACATTTCCAATAGCTGTAAGTTAAGCACTTCTGGAAATGCTATCAACCCTTTCAAGCCACTAGGGTGCCAATTAGTGCAAATACTTAGTAATTTACTAAATGACACCCTTGTGGCTTGAAAGAGGTAATACAACTTTCTAAAAGTGACTGCTTTAGTCTGCCTGTTCCTATGTGAATAAGTGACATAAGGATCACTGAATAAGAGGCCTTACAATGCTTTCTTGTGGATGGATGGAGCACCATATATGTTCCCAGAATACCAAAAGACTAAGGAAAGAGAAATGTAATTGGGCACTAACGATTTCTACACTAAGCTGGGCCAACAAGAATTTTTAGTTCTCCCTAAAACAGGAATAATAAAACACATTTTAGAGATATTGTTTCAATGGCAATATCACTGCATAAAGAAAATTATGGGATATGTATTGTGAAACTGTGAAACACTATATTTTTATTCTTGTTTAAGGCTGTTATGCTAGTTAAATGAAAAAAATGACATTGAAGAAATATGGAATATAAACCTAAAGTCACTCAAGAATTAGTATAAAAATTAACTTGAGGAAACAGAAGATTAATTCATTCAGTAAATATGTATCAGGCCCCTATGGTGTACAGAATGCTATCTTAGGCCCAGGGGAAGAAATCTGTCACCAAATTCCTAACTATGGCTATCTCAGTAGTGTTTTAATAAAGCACCAAAATTCTTGAAAAACTGTGGAAAATTAAAATTCAAAATTATCTCTGATAAGCTCAGTTCAAAATGTTCAGAGTTTAGTATATATCACTAACTATGTGACTGACCATAGACAAATCACTGAAGCCCTTTAAGACTCAGTTTTTTCATCTGTAAAACAAAGATTTTGAGCCACATGGTCTCTGAATTTTTACACAGCTCTGAAATTCTATCCTTTATGCTTTCTGTCTTCTCTCTGTGTAACTTTACCTCTCTATTGCTCTGTCTCTCTGTCTCTCTCCATCTCTGTTTCTGTCTCTCATACACACACACACACACACACATACACATATATATGTGTGTCTGTATATATGCACATGCATGTGCATACACAGACACATAGTTTATATATACACATACATATGTACATATACATATATACATGTATGCATATAGATATATAGATAAAGATATGTTCCTGAGCCTCTCTGTCTTTGTCTCTGTCTCTCTCTAATTTTAGAAGTTTGCTTACAATAATGAATGCTGTAAAATCAAACGGTAGCATAGGAAAGTGCTGAGGAAGAAAAAAAATGGTAAACTAATTAAGGATAAGTAACATCAAAAGAATGGATGAACACAAAAGGAATAAGACTTATTCTGTGTAGTTTCTGAGGGCAGGACCATAACCAGTGTGTGGAATATACAGAGAAACAAATTTCGATTCTACAGACAAAGAACAAGCATTCTAATAATTAGGCCTCCTAAAAATGGAGCTAGCCACCTTAACAGGTATTGAGTACCCTGTCAAAGAACGTATTTAAGGAGATCCAGGATGCTGTGTATCACTGAATGTATTCAAAAATGCCTAATGCCATGACCCGGTGAGTCTATATATATACGTATAAAGTGTTTCCTTTGAGACTACTTGTGTTAGTGGGTATACTTCAACACTGTTTAACATTGGTGGTCCAAGGCCCAAAGGTAGTTACTACAATTCTTTCAAGTTTTGTAGCAACAATCTTGCTAGCAGCTACTGTAGCTGTGGAAAACCAACAACAACCAGCACACTGAAAGCTGCTAACACAAGTTCTTTTATCTGCTTTTCTAAAGAAAGCAACTTTAAGGGATTAAGGACCTCAGTTTAATTAAACATACATACGTCATTCACTTAGTTCAGGGGGAAAAGATCAGAGTCCTGAACTTCAGAGCAAATACAAACAGAAATTACAAATATCAACAGACAGACCTTGTCTGATCAAATCACAATACGTAGTTACCAGAGAAGCACCAATATCTATCTGGGTTATCAAAGCTGAAGAACAGCTACACGGCTTCCCCAAAGTCTCAACACTCCTTCCACGAGAGAGCCCCAAAAGTCAAACACCAAGCTCCCCTCAATTATACCCTGACCTCACCCAGGCTGTGTGGTCCAAAGTTCCCCATCCCCAGTATAGTGCTGAGAAATACTCCAAAACAAAGACAGCAAAAGACTTCCCACCCATTCAAACAAAAGGGAGACTTGATAATATTAGCATCCCAAAAGGAAAGAACAAGGGAAAAGTCATAATAAGGTTCTAGAGATAACTCTGAGATGTTAGAATTATACTATCCTTCATCAACCACTACAGTAGAGATTCATAAACAACAATACTAGAAACACACCCCTCTAGCGTCACCCCTAGGACTTTGAACCTAATTGGGATCCCAACCTTCTGGAGCTACTTCTCCAACTTCTACTTCCACTGATAAACTGGGTCCTCCAAGGGCAGCTGAACTGATTTATAAAATTTCAATCTAAAGCAAAAGAGGAAAAGGCTCATTTTGTTTCTCCAGTGGATCTCTACAAACCATGGGGAAATCTTATATGGGGAATCTTTCTACTGGATCCTTGCACATGTGAGTAGCCTCCAAATTATCCTCGATGAAACCCTAACCCCTTCTGAGGCTACTCACCCACCTGCACTTTCATTCAAAGGTTGGTGTTCCCCAAAGGTTCAAGGTCCTAGGGGGTAACCTTAAGGAGCTGTGTTTCTAGTATTGTTGCTTATGAAATACTACACTAATACTACTGGTGTGCTTCTCACTAACAATAAGCCAGACTCAATTTGTTTTTAGGAAAGCTATTTACCAAAATAGCATAGCAAGGACAATTGCAACAATATTCCCACCAAATAGTTTTGGGCACACTCTCCCACAAACTCCTAAGTTTGATGGGGAGAGCAAGCACAAAATACAGAGAGAGTGAGACATTTCTGTCAAGAACACGAGTGGCAAAGGGTAACTCCCAATTCCTAGTTACTGGATGTCCTTCCCCCCACCCCAACTCTGTAGAGTTCTCCTGAAATTTCCCTTAGGTAGAGCTCCTGATGAGAGTACAGTCTCTGGGAACCCCCTTGAACTCTCCTTGAATCTTCCCATTTGTTCAGGCCTAGCTCTCTACTGTCCAGCTGCTTCCCACCCTTGATCCTGATCAAAATATCTATACCCTAGCTCTGTTATCCTAGCCTTCTGTCATCTTTCATCTTCAGGTAGCCTTCTGCTATTTCCCACCTTGGAGTCTGACCTCATCCCAGTCACCCCAGTCCATTCTAAACCCCTCCTCTAGTCAACCCAGACTACTCAGGACCACCCTAGATCCTTCCTACAATCATTTTATATATAAGTCTCATCTTGCCTCCATGAAGGTTCTGGGATTCTATCTAGCTCAGATTGAATCTGGCCCACTTGTGAAAACAAGCCTCACAAATGGTAAGATTTCTTAAGACAACCCATTATGGTGAATCCTTAATAAACTTTGTCTTTTTCCTTGGCTGAGAAGGCTTGAGTCTAATTCATTTGGCAGGATCTGGCGTGTTGGTGTTTGGGGTCTCAAGCACCCTCAAAAACATGTGGTTCCCTACCATCATTATTTTTCTTTAACCTCATCATTCCCAGATCAGCTTTGAGAATCTATTTCTTTGCTGAGGTACTTCTGTGCACCATAAGGGCTTACTCTACTCCAAAGTACCTTTC
>JAQQSZ010003323.1:0-14478 GCA_028646595.1 Phalanger gymnotis
CCCCCCCCATGCCCTCATTCTTATAACTTGTGTTTTGATTGCAAAACCTCTGTGAGCCCCAAACCCCAGATCCCTCTGCACATCTACATGAGGTATCAGAGGAAAATTTAAAGGATGTAGAGAGAGACTTTTGGAACATGGATATAAGGGATAATTTGTTTTAATAAAACTCACAAGTTAATGATAATGGAGAGAGTTTTTCTAATGCATTTTTAAAACAAGATGTTATCTGTAATAAGTATTAGGGTTCATTTCTTATATTCTGTTTTTTTTTTATTTCATTCTACTTCCAAGATGCTGAACTAACCCTAGAATTATTAAGGTAGAAGAAAGGGGCTTGATAGAAATAAAAAAAAAATGTGCATTTTACTATCCTTCAAATGCATCAAGCCTATCTCTTCTATGTTAATAAGCTTATACATACATACACACATACATATAATATGTATATAATTTGTTTTTCATGCTTTACCATTCCTTCCTTCCTTCCTTAACTATTTAATGACTTCTGGCCATTAGGTACCGTATTAGCATCTATCAAACAAATGAAGATTTTTTTTCCCTTAAGGACCTTGCAGTTGAGTTTATTAGTCTCAAAGTAATCAACTGTAATTATTTCAGTACTAAGAAAATGAATGACCACACAGTGAAAGAAAAAAAAAAAGTGTTTAGGTTTTACATGGCTACAAAATAAACTGGTTTCTAAAGTATAGATTTTAAAGTATACACATGTTTACTACTGCCCAACATATATGTAACACATTCTGTCTCAGCAATTCCAATGTTGAAAATATTTCTGAAGGCTGGAGGAGTCATTTATGGAAAAAAATTAAACCATAGGCATTTTTAAAATCATCTGCCACAGTCTCGCAGGGTCCTCCTCCATTGTGTGGAAGAATGAACTTAGATGACCTGTGAGGCATTTAACCAATTACTATCCTCTTATTTATTTTTTTAAAGGATTGGTATGTCTCATATGTAAAGGGGAGATGCATATAGTTATGATAATATGTGAATATGACAATATGACAATATGTGAAAATATATTAATTTCTGAAATAGAATAATGAAATTATGTGATACTTTAGATTTGTATAAGCAGCAGTGCCACAATGGAAAGAGCATTGACCTTTTATTTAGAATGATCATAGTTCCAATCTGGACTCTGCCACTTGCCATTCCCATGGCTGTGGTCAAGTCGCTTAACTACTCTGAGGCTCAGGTAACTCTATGAGACTTAGCTACTGTTTTATAGATGAGTTGTCTGGCATTAATCTGCTGTTGTTCTTTTGTCATTTTTTTTTCAGTCATATCCAGTTCTTTGTGATTTTACTTGATATTTTCTTGGCAAATATATTGGGATGGTTTGTCATCCCTTCTCCAGTTCATTTTACAGATGAAGAAACTGAAGCAAGCCGGGTTAAGTGACTTCCCCAGGGTCATGTACCTTGTAAGTGTCTAAGACTAGATTTGAATTCAGGAAGATGATTCTCCCTTGCCCCAGGCCTCTACTCAATTGACTACTAAATTGTTGCCCATTAATCTACACTGACAAATGTGAATTCATCTTTACGTCTTTTGAAATGCTTTTGTATCTATTATCTTGGTTAAGGCTCATACTGTATGTGAAAAAAAATCACTAGAGTTATTTCTCTCATATTTGCAAATGAGAAAATTGATATTCAAAGAGGTTAATGACTTTCCCACTCCACAAATTTAACAAGTGGCAGATGTGTGGGGTAGTGAGACCACCTGAATACCCCAATAATTCAGAGAGGTTTCTCAGGTAGGGACAGAGAAGGGGTTACTTTTATTTTACAAATCTCGTGAGATTCAGGCATGACCTCCACTAGGACGAACTAGTGGAGGGAGGCGGATCAGAAAGGCAAAGTACCAACATGTAACCTAACTTGAGAAAACTCCCATCCACTGCTATTCTTCCTCTCCATTGGCTGGGAGGCAGGCTTACAATCTAGGTGCAAAAAACTAGACAAAGAACCAGGAAATTGAGCATAGCCAATCTGAAACATTATCTCCGTATTTAGTATGTGGCAATAATATGGGTAAGGTAAAGAGGAGGAATGAGGAAAGAGGGAGGGAGCTTCCTGGATCAGGGAATGAACAACTGTATGTGATCCTTTTTGTCCTTATTAGGTAACAACTCTGTGCTAGCAGGGAGAGGGAGAGAGAGAGAGAGAGAGAGAGAGAGAGAGAGAGAGAGAGAGAGAGAGAGAGAGAGACACTTATTTCCCCAGGCCCCGAATTCCTAAGAGTTAGGTAATCACATTCCTAAAAGGGTAAATTCTAAGTCCATTCCATCCTCTCATTGCCCTTTGCTTGTTCCAGAAATAAAAAAAAAAGTAATTTTTATATTTTTTCTCTCTGTGAAGTCTTCACAAGAATTATCCTGCACTCATAGAGATGACATTTTAAATATTGTTTTGGCTACCCTGTAATGGTAATTCTCTTTTCTAGAGGCTTTGAAATATAACTTTTCTAGATAAGTTATTTGATTATATTAATGATGTCAGTCAGAATAAATATCAGGCAAATATTTAGTGTTATATATTTTGGTGGAGGTTCTGAGAAATTTTAAGAGATGACAATCACTGAGTGATGTTTTTTTTATAGGTCTTGACTAGTTTTATTTTCAATTGAATGAATAATTCACAGACAGAATTATCCAGCAAAACCAAATTACTTCCAATTAACCAATGTGGGTTAGTATTTAGGGATTTGGATCAGGGTAAAGTTTGCCATTTGAATTATTATAAGCCAGTTGTTGTTGTTGAGTCATTTCAGTCATGTTTGACTCTTTGGGATCCCATTTGGTATTTGCTTGGCAAAGATACTGAAGCGGTTGCTATTTCCTTCTCCAGCTATAAGCCAGTAACTTGTTGTAAAGTTATATTCCTCCAAGACTGACACTGGTCCAAAGGGATTCCTGTTGCTATAGACTAACTTGGCAATTCCTATGCTAAAAGAATTCAGTAAAGTTTAACAATTGGTCTTAAAACATTAGCAATCCAGTTACAATGAGTGTGCTTTGGAGTTACATTATTGGTGATCTTGTGCCCTCCTTGAGTAACTTGCAGATGACATTGATGAAATAGGTTCTCAGATGGAATATTGTTGTCACTGGTAAGGAGGGGGAATGTGACTTGAGTCTAATTAAAATTAAATCTAGGAAATTAAAATTTAAATGCAAGAGATGATTGTATTGATAGGGATTTTGGAACCTTTCTTTCTCATGTGGATAGGGCCATGTTTCATAAGTGTTATGAAAACAGGTGAACATAACTAGATAATAATAGAGATAAAATATTGTATGCTTTAAAGTACTGAAAAGGGGTGGTAATCTATGTCTATTTCTTTCAATGGTGGCAGCTATATTTTCCAAACTGTAAGTATTCCTGGTGGTTAGTGGGAGGTTGTAAAACAAGAATTCTCAGCTAATTTCCATACTGGAAATGTTTTGACATACTGTCAACTTTCAAAAGGGACAGTCAACTCTCAATTACGCATTCTAGTGGAAAGGGAACAATGGTGCAATAATCAAATAATCAAAAGCAGAAGAGGATCAAAAAATTGCTTGCTGAGATCAGGGCTGCTTGGTGTGAACACCCTCATCTCTCTAATTGCACACCTCAAAATCTCTCTGGGTCTTAATCTATCCTTTCCTCATGTATCACCTCTTCACATCATCTAGGATCTTAATAAATATAGGCAGTTTTATGAAAACCTTTAGAAATCATTGTGTAAAAATGAAATTAGAAGCCATGGTATATTTTGCTCCTAAAGCAAGTGAAAAATAAAATGACTGAGGAAACAAATGTTCGATGTTCCAAGCAAATTGATTTATAGAACAATTCATGACAATTGCCTAACAATTTGGGGCCAGGTCCTTTACCTAGTTTATGGTTGGACTCCAAATATAAGAAGAGACAGATATTTATATATTAAAAACAATTAATCAAATATAGTCAATTAGTTAAAAAGAAACAATACGATATCAGGCAATCTGATTTCCAGTTGGATGAAATATTAGGGACTTTCTATGTTGGGATGGGGAGAGTGAATAAATGCAGTTCCTTGAAATCAGAAAAAGAGATGTCTCACTTGCCACAAATATCTATAAGCAATCAAAGAAACTTGGAAATAATAACTGATTGAACCATATGGAGGCAGTTTTAAGATAAGACATATGGGTTGCTTGAGATGCTGTAATAGTAATTAAGGTGGGACTTTTTGCTGTTCTTCTCTTAAGTGCCTTTAAAGATTCTGGCCTTTGTTCGAATGGGGCAGATAAAGTAGGATCTTTTAGTTTTGGAGTATTTCTCAGAACTGAGACAACTGGG
This sequence comes from Phalanger gymnotis, assembly GCA_028646595.1. Taxonomy (NCBI): domain Eukaryota; kingdom Metazoa; phylum Chordata; class Mammalia; order Diprotodontia; family Phalangeridae; genus Phalanger; species Phalanger gymnotis. Next base: position 4,359 of record JAQQSZ010003323.1, read on the forward strand.
AGTCATTCATTTGTATATGACGTGATACTGGGGATGGGGAACTTTCCCACACCCAGCCTGGGTGAGGTCAGAGCCCTCTGGGCTCTGAACAGGATATAATTGAGGAGAGCTTGGCATTTGACTTTTGAGGCACACTCATGGAAGGAGTGGTGAGACTCTGGGTAAGCTGCAAGTGCCCTCCAGCTTTACATTCCAGATGTTGGTTCTTCTCTGGTAACTATGAATTGTGATTTGAATCAGACAGGGTCTGTGTGTTGATGTTTGCAATTTCTGTTTGTATTTGCTCTGAAGTTCAGGGTGCTGGCTTTCCCCCCTGAACTAAGTGAATGATATTTGTATGTTTGATTAAACTGAAATTGTTAACCTCTTAAAGTTGCTTTCCTTAGAAAAGCAGATGAAAGAACCTGTGTTGGCAGCTTTCTGTGGGTCTTACACCCCTAAAGTAGCTGCTAGCAGATAGTTGCTACAGATGTACAATTCTGAGAAAATTTCTATCAGTCTTTAGACTCGCTATGTTTCTAGTCAGCATAACCTGGGTCCTTGGTTCAGGTGGTTCAGCTTTCCAGCCATGGAGAGCTAGGTCAAACAATGCAATAGGTTTTTCTACCAGTTTCCACAGTTCAATGAAGTTTTCTCACAAAACAGTAGTTGGGCTAGAACCATAATTGAATTGAAAGGGAAATGAACTAGCTCTAAAACTGAGTCACAAGATGCAGTCAGTGTGGTTCACTCAGTTTCCACAATTAACCATTTGCTATCTTAATCCCTTCAATTCCTTCAATTTCCTCACTCTGAGTGCACACTTCTCAGAATTCATTAAATGCATTTATTTCTTGTAGTTTTGTTCTTATTTTGTAAATTAAAGACTGTTAGTTTGTAAAAAAAAATTGCATAGAAAAACAGTTAGAAAAATATGTGAATACTGTAATGGATCTTTGATCTCAAAAACATGGAAACATTTAAGAATGTCCAGAGGTAGGCCACCGAGATGTTGAAGTGCCCTGAATCAATGTCATATGAAGATTATTTGTAGGAACTGGGTGTATTTATCTGAAAGAAATGAAGACTCAGTGTGCACTTGATAGCTTTATTTGGAGGGCTTTCATGAGGAAGAGGGTTAGACTTCAGAAGGCAGAAACAGTAGTAAAGAGTAGAGGTTGCAAAGGAAAGAAAAAAATCTAAATTAAAAAAAATCCTGGCATTTAGAATTGTTTTAAAGTAAAATGAAATACATCGAGAGGCAAAAGTTTTCCTCTCAGTGGGGGTATTCGGAGACTGAATGATATATATTTTTTAAGTAGCAGAACATGAGGATTCATTTCAAGTTTGGAATTAGACTCTGGCTGAAGTCATCTCTTCCTCTGAATTCTGTAAATCTGTCCTCTGAGATGTTGATTCTAGATCTAGAAATAATAATATGGGGGGGGGTAGGAGGGAAGACTCATTCATGTCTGACTCTCATTTACAGTTATTTACCATGAGCTCCTATGAGTTCACCAGAGAAGTTCACTCAATTTACTCTCCTCAATGTTTGCTAACATTTTGCAGATACCACTGGAGGACACATGTTTTCCAACAACCCTGCCTTTGCCACCTGACGAATCCATCTTATTTTTCAATCATATATTTCTTTCATAAAGTCCTTTGCTCAATTTCTTCTTCTTTTTTCCTTAAAATTTTTACAGATGATATTATTCCATAACTCACAATCACGTTGCCATTGATAAAATATACGTATTAAAATATGGCTCTTCATTTTTGGAAGAAGTTAGGGGTTTTTAAAGGAGATTTACAGTTTCTCAAAAGTAACCTGGCACCTCTCCTCCTCCTTCTCCTTCTTTTATGTAATTCTGGGCTCATCTCATTGTCTATTTTCACAGTCTACATAAAATATACTATTAATTGTTCACCTATAAAACCATATTTGAAAAAAAATGCTTTCATTGAGCAATTGAAAAAAAAAAACAGTTGAAGCTTGATCAAAAGTTTTGCAATTTTCCACCACTGAGAATCAATTCTTGCATTAATTATATTTTGAAAATGAACAAAAAGAATCAAGGATACTTAGATTTCCTTTCTGATGTTTTTTTTTTCTTTGAAAGCCTCCACATTTTCATTTTATTCAATATAATATCTTCCCATGCTTCATTTTTAAAAATCAATATATTGTTGGATAAATTGCACCAGGCAGTCAACAAGCAGTCTGTTCTCTATAATGTCATTTTCTTTTGGGCAAGATTTATTTTGGTATTCTTATAAAGTATATAGAACAGATCTACTTTTAAATAACATGAAAACCTATTATTGCTCATTTCAATGCAAACTCTGGTACATAAATTTTAGAATAAATAAACTCGTGATCATCTTGTAGTTGGAGAGTTCATTCCAAGTCTAAAGAACTTGGGCATTAACTTGTCCCATCAAATTTTAAGTTCCTTATCCTTATAATAACCCCATCATTCAATATTTTTTAGGTGACCAGTCATTGGCCAACAAAATAGAGCTCACTGACTTTTCTCCAAAGCCACTTCCTAATTTTCCTAGTACTCTTAAAGATACCATCATTCTCCCAGTCAATCAGGCTCACAAACTAGGTGTCATATTCAACTTCTCACTCTCCCTTTTCAAGTTATATCCAATCTGTTGTCAGGTCTAGTCATTCCACGGTCATAACAACTCTATCATATATTATCCCTTCTCTCTTCTGATATTGCCAATAACCACTGCAAGCCTTCATCACCTCATTCATGGACTATTGCGAAAGCCTTTTGCTTAGTCTCCCTCCTCAAATCTCTTTCCACTCCAGTCCCTTCTTCACTCTGTTGCTAAGTTGGTCTTCCTAAAATGCATATTTGACCATGTCATGCCCCTATACAGTAAACTCAAGTGGCTCCCCATCACCTCCAGGATCAAATATAAAATCTTCTGGCTTGTAAAGCCTTTCATAAACTGTCCTCTCCTGCTTTACAAATTAAACCTTGACCCAGATCTTCTGTATGGGGTAGCTAGGTTGCAAAGTAAATAGAGTGCCAAGTCTGGAGTCAGAAGGACTCTATGTTCAAATCTGGCCTCAGACACTAATTAGCTGTTTGATCCTGGACAAATCACTTAACTTTATTTGCCTCAGTTTTCTCATCTGTAAAATGAGCTAAGAAGGTCATGGTAAACTCTCCAGTATTTTGCCATGAAAACTCCAAATAGATAACAACCAGGACTTTTGTAATGCACTAATATTGACTTCCTTACTGTTCCATTGAAAAAAAAAACACCCCACGTCACACCTGTATCACTGTCAATTTTGCTACTTCTGGAATTTACTCTCTCCTCATCTCTACCTCCTGGTTTCCCTGACTTCCTTCAAATCCTAGCTAAAATCCCACCTTCTACAAGTTTCCTTTACTTATCCCTCTAAATTTTACTCCCTTGTGTCTGTCAGTTATTTCCAGTTTGTCTATATATTATTTGTTTATTCATATTTGTTTCATATTGTCTATTCCATTAGAATATAAACTCCATGAGAGTCTATCTTTTGCCTTTCTCTGTATCCCCGGTGGCTTGGTACAGTGCCTGGATCAGAGTAGGTACTTAATAAATATTTGGGGTTTTTTTTGACTGATTGACATTTATTAGACATGCTGCAAATTTTGCAGAGACACAATTTAAATACAGATTTGTTACGTGGAGTTAGTGTTCTTAAATTTTGAGAAGGATGCTGAAGTAAGAAAGTTTGGGAGGATTGTGACACCCCTGATAATAATTGTAACATTGGGGACGCATGGAGATTTAGGGTAAAGTCTATGAGTTATGTTTTGACCATGTTTAATTTGAGATGTCTTTGGGACATCCATGTCCAAAACACAATTTGTGATAGAGGGTTTAATTTTAGGAGAGAAATTAGAGTTAGGAAGCATCTCTGCTTAATATATTGGACTTTCCCACAGTGATCAACTCTCAAACTGCTGGAAGAAGTGTTTCTTTTATGTAATTCTGGGTTCATCTCATTGTCTATTTTCACAGTCTATACAAAATATACTATGAATTGTTCACCTAAAAAACCTACTGGATGAATACATGCCATGGCCAAAGGTAGGGGGAGGAGAGAAAATTCTCTTCCCAGCCCTGTGCTCTTCTAACATATGCAAAATCATCTCTTCTATGTACCAGTTCCCAGCCTTGATTGCCTCAAAATATGCTCATATTGACTAACTTTGAGGACTATTGGAGGATGTATCCCTCTTCTTTCAACTAATGGAAGCTGAACTTCTTATTCAATTAAAGGCTTCATGCTTTTTAAGGTGCTAACATCTCATCACAGTGTGAAAACATATTTCTGGAAATCAACTCCTATATTACTTTTTCTGTATAATACCTGCTTTGTGAACATTTCCACAGATATGAAACATAGGTTTACTATTATCTTTAAGAGAAAGTAGCATCTTGGAGACTGGGAGTTTAGCTGCCATTCTGAAGAGACTGTTAATAGTGATTATTTGAGAGAAACTTTAAGAAAAAAGAGGGTGAAGTTATTTTTTTCCATCATGAAAGGATTGTTCTAACTCTTATCTTATGATGAATCATTTTAAGGAGAATTCCTTGAAGAGTTTGAAAGGAGACTAGAAAATCTTATCTGTTATTCTCAATAGTACTTGCCATGTTGAAGAGATAAGGTGAAAGGTCAGAAAGAAAAAGCTCATCCCCTCAGAGGACTGAGTTTGGTATTATATTGCAAATGGATAAAAAGAAAATTGTAGAAAGACATTGGCAACTATCCTGGACCCGAATGGCAGAACTGTGCCATTGTGTGTGAAGTGTGGTGAAAAAAGCATCTAATAATGGTTAGAGGCGACTCTGGCTTTGATCTTTCTCACAGTCAAAGCATTGTAAATAATTATTTGTTTCTTTGCTTTATTATTTGTTATATAGTAAATTAATCCTATAGTCAATCACTTTGATGCTTAACTCAAAGCTAGGAAAAATAAGTTTTGATATTTACGAGACACGAACAAGTGTTCATGAAAAAAGTTTTCTCTAGTTTGCTAAATAAATATGAAACAGAGAGGGGTTGGAGTTCACAACTATTGAATGAATAACAGAGATGTTTCAATGTTATTAATTAATGTGAAATGTCCAAATTTACCCTTGGATTATTTTAGAACTCAAGATGATATGAATGAATAGAATGACAAGTAGAAGACAAATGGGTAAGCAGTTGACCTTAAACCCACATCAAATGAGTGGCAACCCCCCAAAATCCTGTTACATTTACAAACATATTTAAGAATACTTAAGGGTGAGCAGGAATTTTAATTTTAAACCTTCTTCTTTTTCTTCTTTTTATCCTCAACATCATCATCATCATCATCATCATCACCACCACCATCATCATCATCATTATTTACCTAGAGTCTAATGCACTTTGGTACCTTGTAAGACAAATACTTGCTCATTTGGAAGTAAAAGCCTCTCTATTGATTTTGTAAATGATGAATGATACCAGATAGCCCAGGGCAGTCATACATATTTTAACTAATTTAATAAATACACACCTCCATGCTCATTTCACCTAAGCTCAACAGGGCCAAGAAAGGCAGAGTTCGGCTCTCTCTTCCTTATACATGTGTGGTCCATTCTAAATTACAGCAATGTTTCATTATCACCAAAATGTTCAAGATAAAATTCATAGCACAACTGCTTGCTAAGCAAAAGAAACCCCATAAATTGTGTCTGTGCTGAGTTAATGGATTTTGAAACTGACTTTTATTTGGCTTGCTTTATTCTGTGCAGAGCAAAGGCAAAGTTTCTGCTGATTCTGTCAAGGATCTGCGACTGAGGTCACAGTAGATAATCTGATCAACAGATCTACAAATAGGAGACCCCAAAATAGACATGATTTCCTGGGCAGCTGTGAACAACAAGAGCAATCCTGTACCCTTGCTTGTTCTACTACAGAATAGCTAACTGCTCACTAAGCTCTTCTGAAAATAACTTTGTGTTTACAAAGAGCACCTCACGTTCTCACTGCAATTATCTTATTGCCAATAAAAGTGTCAAAGAGAACACTGCCTTCTTATTTATACAGAAAGTTTTCCCCAGAGCAATCTGCATACCTATTACATACGATGTAATGAAACACATTGCCATCTTTGATTCATTTACTATTTCCCCCTAAACAAAATTTTAATATTTCTTTGTCATCTAGGTTCTCATTTTCCAGATAAAAGACTCTCTAAAATGGTGAAACTGGGATTCAAGTTTCCCAAAATATCATACCAAACATGAGCTGATGGAATCATCAAGCAAAATAAAAGAGAAGAAAAAAGTTCCCAAAATGGAGTCTCTCATAATGCTCATCTTTCTCACAAATGACCTAAATCAGGGGGTCCCAAACTTATTTGGCCTACTGCCTCCTTAAAAAAAATAACTCAGCACTACCCCCCTCCCAAAATCTACTTTATTTAATCCTTTAATTTTTTTTATTTGTGTATTTCTAATAAAATGACCCATCTGAAGTTTAATAATTAATTGTAAATTTGTGGATTTTTTTTCCTGTTTTGGAATTTTGATGACACTTTACTGTGTCATTTAACCATATAGTAGTGTATTGTAAACAAGTCATTACATGCACATATTCCTGCCAATGCATATTGACTTCCTGACAATGCATGACATGCTTGCCTGCCAATACTTGCCTGTTAAGACTTGTTGGTGGACTTGACCACTGATTAGTTATAATTTGCATTTTGTGTGCTTCTTTGGAAAATAATATAATCGCTCTGACTTTATCTGTTACATAACAGATGAAACATTTACAAATGGTTTTTCAAAATTTTTTTCTCTTCTGTACTTATGCTTCCACTACCCCTTTCATTGTCCCGCAACTGCACTTGAGGCTACTACTGCCCCCCCCACCCCATATTGTTCTAATGCCCCCAAGAGCCTGGTTTCACCTACTTTGGAATGTCTGAAAGATCTAGAAAAAGAGACTGAAGAGTGTTCAGAGAGGCAGAAGGAGGAGCAGGATGGAGAGATGTCATAGAAACCTGGAGAAAAGGTGACAACTGCAAAGAGGTGAACAAGGATGAGGACTGAAAAAATCATAGAATTTCACAATTATGAGATCACTGGTAACTTTGAAGAGAATGGTGAGGTCAGAAACCAGACTGTAGAGAGTTAAAGAGAAAGTGAAAGGAAAGTAAGTGGAAATATCTATTATAGATTCACTTTTCAAAGAGTTTTGATACAAAGAAAGAGCACAATAGTCAATGTACTTGTATGGCTCAAATGAGGGTTTTAAAAAATTGAAGAAAAAATTTAATAGACTCCTTTTCTCCCAATATTTAATAACAACTTGGGCAGTATTATAATTAATTCATCTGTAAGTATATCTTTAAAAATATTTATTTTATTCTGAACTTAAGAAATAAAACAAGAACTTCTATGACATAGCAGAATAGAAAAAAAAGATGATTATATGTAAAGCTGCAAATCTGTTAAGGAAAACTTTCTATTCCTTTTAAAAGGATTTTTAAATCTTGTGATTTTCCCCATTTTTTCCTTCCCTGCCTCACCCCTGGCCCTAGAGAAAGTTACCATTAGACACAAAAATGTATAGATGTATGTATATTTATACTCACATACATAATATACATATGTATATATACATACATATATAATCATTCTATATATACTTCCACTAATCATTTCTTTCTATTGGTGAAGATAATTGCTTCCTTCATAAGCCCTTTGTAGTAAATCTGTGTATTTATAATAGTCAGAATAGTCACTCAAAGTTGTTCTTAAAGCAATATTGTTTTCCTTCAACCACCACTGATAATATCCTTACTTTGGCAAAATAATACAGGCCATGAACTACCCCTTCCCATACCTACTCTCATGCATGTTCCATGTCATTGCTCCCTCCTCAATGGAGAAAATAATTTTTAAGAAAGAGGATGGGGATGGAATGGGGCTTGTAGTTCTGAATGTGTCTCAACTTAAGTGCTACCATCTTTCTATGTAATTGTATTGCCTTGAGAAGTTTTACTTGACTGTAACTGATCCTTTATTCCAGTTCGTACCCTCTTCATACCCTCTGCTTTAACCCTGTTCTTTACTCTGTCCTTTGGGGAGGCAAGGAAGCTGGGTCAGACTTTTAGAGTTTATTCTTTTCATTTATGTGAGCTCCAGTTTTCTTTCCAGAAAAGTTCGTTTTACCCACAAACTGATTTACTCCACTGTTTCCATTTTAAAATAAAAGAAACTTAATTGACAAAAATGCACATCCTCCCAAACAAACATTGTTATTATTGTATACAACATTGTTTTGATTATGCTCATTTTGCTCTTCATTTTGACATGCAAGTCTATCCATTTTTTTCCAAGATCATCAAGCTCATAATTTCTTATGGCACAGTAGTATTCCATTACAATCATATACTACGACTTGTTTTGCCATTCTCCAATTGATGGGCATCACCTCTACTTCCAGTTCTTTGCCACTACAAAGAAGGATGCCATAAATATTTTAGGACATATAGGTTATTTTCCCTTTCTCCTAATCATGTTTGGAAACAAATCTAGTGATGGTATGCTGGATCAAAGGGTATAGGTAGTTTAATAACTTTGGGCATAATTCCAGATTGCTCTCCAAAATGGTTGGATCAGTTCACAGTTCCATTCACCAATAGTGAATCAGTGTCTCAGTTTTCTCCATCCTTTCCAATATTTGTCATTTTCCCTTTTAACCATTTTAGCTAATACGATAGGTGTAAAATGATATCTCAAGATTGTTTTAATTTATAGTTCTCTAGTCAATAAAGATTTAGAACATTGTTTTATATGACTATATATTATTTCTTCATGGGAAAACTGCCTGTTCATATCCTTTGACCATTTATCAATTTGGAAATGACTCATATTAGTATAAATTTGACAAACTTCTTTAGATATTTGAGATGTGAGACCTTTATCTAATATTCTGTCAATAAATTCCTCTTCCAGTTTCTATTTATCTTCTGATCTTGGTTGCATTTATTTTATTTGTATGAAATTTTTTAAATTTAATGGAATCAAAATTATCCATTTTACACTTCACACTGTTTTCCCTCTCATGTTTATTGTTAGCCTATCCATAAGTCTGATAGGTAATATAGTCCATGTTCTTCAAAATTCTTGTAATATCACTCTTTAAATCTAGAGCATGTATGCATTTTGACCTTATCTTGGTAAATGTGTAACATATGTCTGCCAGACTGCTTTTCAGTTTTCCCCACAATTTTTGCCAAATTGTCCTCAAAACTATCATAATATGGTTTCTAACCCCCTGTGATAGGTAAATTATGCATTATTCTATTTCATTTTCTGTGATTGGATCCTTTTGGATCTATATTTAGTTGATAATTTGAGTTTTTTGTATTATTGGAAACATCTGTCATTTCATTTAAGTTCCTTGTTTTGCTGAACTATAATTATATGTGGTATATTGTTTTTCTCTTCTGTTTATTATGATTTCATCTTTTTCATTTTGTATTTTGGTAATTTGATTTTCCTCCATCCTGCTTTTAAAAAAAAGCTTTTTTGCTATATTTTTATTCTTAATTTATTTTTACAAGTTTTTAGCATTATTTTTCCTATGGTATTTTGTTTTCTAATTTATCTTTTTCTTTTCTAAATGTTAAGATTACTTTTGTCCTTATTTTGGATTTTTTTTTATTCCCTAGTTTTTATTTTTTAATGAACATTCAATTTAGTAATTCTCTATTAAAAATACTGTGTGTTTTCAAAAAAGCACAAATGTTCCTTTGAGGATTGATTTAAATACATAGGCAAAATTTTTGTATATAGACTTCTTATTCCTGTTCTCATTTGTATATAAAATATTTAATATATGTTAATGTTTCTGTAATATGTCCTTTAAAACATTCATAATACCATCACTATATATTCATTTAAGTTTGTGTCTTTTGATTTACCTTTGTGTATGAACAATTTTTTTTACTTCTCTATTGTTTTTAATGGATGTGTTTAGTATAACTGTATTTTTATATTCATTCATAATTTTTTTGTGCCATGTACTAGATCAATTTGGTAAAATCACCTTGTAATGCTGAAATTTTTTTTT
>JAQQSZ010003324.1:0-14478 GCA_028646595.1 Phalanger gymnotis
CATCCTAAGCAGACCACTAAACCTCTAAAGTGGTCATCCAATTTTTCATACAGATCCCTTTACTTCTCCTCTACAGTTTAAACACTTGCCTGATGTTAGATAGGCTAACTCAATACAAAATACACAGATTTTTTCCCTTTAGAATCTAACCAACCCTTAATTCAGAGCCCCCAGCCCTCCCGGCTGGCAGCTTCAGCTCTGAATCCTTATCTAACAATTTTCATACCAAAGAAGCCGATTTCAGTCTCCTAGAGTTAAATATTTTTACCCAAAGAACAAAAAAACACAGACAAAACATTAGTTAGACATTTCACATGAACAATTTTGAATTCGAATTCAGACCCACTTCCAACATTACCAGGGGAAACCCATTTTCCCCACCTGAGTCAAATTAAGAGCTCTTTCTGTGGTCATTCCTTTCTACTTTGGTACAGCACATCAGGGCCGTCCAAGCGCTGAGATTTGCAACCAACTCACAGGAGACAGGTTGTCCTTGTCTCCGGGTTACAAACCCCACAAATTCCAATCCTCTGGCACTCCAAGGCCAAGTGGCTTGGTTTTTTGGTTTTTTTTAACTAAGACCTCACGATCTTAGCTCAGTCCCCCAGTGTCTTCTCGGAGTCCTTAAATCTGTCAGTCGACACTCTTGGATCACAAAGACAGAGGACACTGAAGACCTACCCTGGGTCACATGGCATATGACTGTTCGTGACTGAAAATTTCACGGAAGACTTCCACTCAGAGCATAGTGCACTCAAATTTCCCCCTTTTTACTTTGCTTCTCTGAGTTCCTCTCCTCCGAGTTTGTGACTCTCCAGTGAGACCAGGCCTGCCCTCAGGTGCTCAGCTAGTTGGAGAAGTCTCCAATGCGCTCACTGGCTAAGCCTGAGTCCAGTGCTTGCCCACATGAGAGTGCAAATCTCGCTGGGGCCTCCAAACTGTATGGGACAGAATTTTTAAATAAAGGAGGGATATCCTTAGGAGGAACAAAGTAAATTTATTTCACAAACCTTGCAATATTTGGGCACACCTCCATAATGGAGGAGGCGAGGTAAAAGGGGACCTGTCCTAATTTATACTCTTAATGAAAAAGATTCCCACCCACTTCTGTGCCTTCTCACCATTGGCTGGGAGATGGGCTCACAGTCTAGGCGCGAAAACTACACAGAGGACCAAGGTTGATCCGGTCCATTCAGGTTTTTCCCTATCAGAACTCAACTGCCAGGGTGGCCTCTGAAAGTTTAGGAGAAGAAATGGGGTGTGGGGGGGAGAGACCTTCCTGGACTAAAGAACAAATAGTTCACAAGAAGTTCATTATCTTCTAACATCTGAGAGAGAGGGGCGTGGGGGGAAGGGCATGCCTTCCAAAATGACAAGGCCAAATCCCAAAACCTCTCCCTTAGACATACCCTGTGAAGTCTTCACAATTATCCATCCCATTCATTTCTAACGTACATTTAACACCAGCCTGTAGTAGGCAACAATAGGGTGAGCCATCTGGTTTTCAAGAAGAGCAGGCATTGCCGGAAAATAAGGATCCCTCCCAGTTCCAAAAGGCTGAAATATCGGGTCAAAACAAATAAGACGAAATTGAAAAGAGACAAAGGTAGCCACACACTTCTGTTCAAGAAAGCCACAGCCTAAGTATAGAATAGAGACAACCTGGTAATTTTGTGTAAGCAATTTGTACAAAAGAGAGCCTGATTTTAATGGCCTGCCAGCTCAGTGAGTCGAATGAATGCCACAGCAACCAAAAAAGTTAATGTGAGCTTCAAATATGCAAAAATTATGACATCTCCAATATTCTGTGATAATCCTAATATGTTCTAGTCTAGTTCTAGGCAACCCATTTTAGGAAGGAAATTGGCCAGCTAGAGGATGACTAGAATGGTTAGATGATGCAAAATCATGCCATAGGAGGAAGAGTTGTGACTCCTTTGAGTCAGGCTTCTGATCCCACTGCTGAATTGAAACTATTCTCTCCAAGGTTACCAGTGCCCTCACTTGCTAAACCCAGCGGCCTTTTCCCAGTCCTGATTGACCACTTTGGATATTTTGACACAACAGCAATTGACCATCCTTTCTCCTCCCTGAGTCTCTCCCTGAGTCTCTTAGAATATAAATTTAGAACTTGAAGAAATATTAGAGGAGATCTAGTCTAATTTCTTCATTTTCTATATGAGGCTACCAAGGATAAGGAAAATTAAATGACTTGCCCAACATCAAACCAGTAGTTTTGATGCTGCTCTTTCCTGGTTCTCACATATCTGAGCAAACCTCTTTGGCCTCTCTCACTAGATGCTCAACCATATGTTACTCCATGTGTTGGTGTCTGTCCTATGCCCTCTTCTCTTTTGTGTCTATACTCTCTGGGTATCATGACATCAGGTCCTGTGGGTTCAATTTTCATCTCCGTGCAGATGATCAATATACCTATCCATCTTAATCTGTGATTTCCAGTTCCACACCACCAATTGCCTAGTGGACACTTGCACCCAAATGTCCCATACATATCTCACACTCATTATGTTTAAAACAGAATTCATTATCTTTGCTCCTAAACCCATCCCTCTTCTTAAATTTCCTATTTCTATTAAGGACACCAGCATCTTTCCAGTCATGCACTCAGGATCATAAGTTTGGAATCATCTCCCTATCTTTACTCTCACTTCAAATACACAATCAGTCAACTTTTATTAAGTACCAACTATGTGCCAGGCAGCTAGGTGGTTCAGTGAATAGAGAGCTTAGCCTAGAGTCAGAAAGACCTGAGTTCAAAGCTGGACTCAGAAAATTACTGGCTGTGTGACCTTGGGGCAAGTCACTTAGCCTCTGTTTGCCTTAATTCACTGGAGAAAGAAATGGCAAACCACTCTAGCATCTTTATGAAGAAAACTCCATAAGGAGTCATGAAGAGTCAGATATGACTGAATGATCCAACAACAACAATGTTCCAGGCACTGTGTTAGCACTGGATCTATTTTGCACAAACAATCCATTGCTAAGACTTGTCATGTCTATTTTCAGAACATGTCTCATATCTGACCCCCTGTCTCCACTTACAGAATCTCTAGTTTAGCTCTTAATCATCTCTTACCTGTACTATTGCAACAGACTCCTAAGTGGCCTAGCTTCATCCTGTCTCTCCCTTCTATAGTTCAAAGTTGTCAAGTTGTCAAAGCCATAACACTCTTGAGGGTGCCCTGAACCAGACTAAAATATAATTGGGAAATATTTAACAAAAAAACCCAACAACAATGAAACATAACATTACATTTTAAAACTAAGTCAACATGTGGCCTGCAGGGATCCTTATGTACAGAACAAAGGCCCCCAATTTCTATTTGAGTTTGACACGATTACTCTAGTCTATTCTCCACAGACCTACCAAATTTATGTTCCCAAAGTACAGGTTTACTTCCCTACTAAAGAAGCTTCATTGGCTCCCTATCGTTCTTAAAATAATAAATAAGGGCTTTAAAGGCCCTCAAAATCTTGATTCATCCTTTCTTCCTAGACTAATTTTACGTGACTCTCTTATGTTCCTCCTACACTGGCCTATTTGTTATTCCCCACATTCAACATTCCATCTCCTATTTCTGTGTTTTCTACCTGGTTTTCCCCATGCCTAGGATGTTCTTCTGCCTTATTTCAACCTCTTAAAATCCTTGGCTCCCTTCAAGGCTCCACTGAAGTATCACCTCTAGTAATATGTCTTTCCTGATCCCTCCCTCCTTGCACTTACAATTTTACTTTTTCTTATTTCATATTTACTTTTCTTTGTACATATCTCCCCAGTAGAATGTAAGCTTCTTGATGGTAGGGATGATTTCCTTTTTGTTTCTGTTTTTCCAACACCTAGCACAGTGCCTAGAACATAATAGGTGCTGAGCAAATGCTCATTGAAATGAACTGAGGTTAAGGCAACTAGAAATAACTACTCTGGAGAAGAGAAGATCAAAGGATTTTTTAAATATTGGAAGGATTGTCACAGAGAAGAAGAATTGGACTGATTCTTCTTGACTGTAGAGAGCAGAACTAGGACAATAGATGGAAGTTTCAGAGGAGCAGAGGTGGATAATTAAGTGTAATGATGTAAGACTGGCCCAGGCTAGTCCTTTGATCATGGACAGACATTGCCCTCCTAGTTTCAATCCAAGTGACCATATGGACATGGAGTCAGTTTCAAGCCACAGTGACACTGGGATTAATATTGTGCATTGATGGAGTGTTCTAATTGACTTTGGAGCTAGAAAAACTGATTACTTGGATCATTCAGCCACCACATTGCGTGGATACAAATGGTAAAACCCATTACTTCATTACTCTTTTCTTTGCAGCTTTTTCAAAGAAGCAAGACTGCTTTGAGTTGCCTTCAAGAACCAGGTTGAGGAAGGGGCAGATGAGGCAGTTGTCTCATTTCTCAGTCAAGTATGGCAGCTGTGAACACGTGGCCACTTCTCTCTCTTTATATCTATTTTTTCATCTCAGGAGGATGTGTATTTCAAGATGGAAGTGGCTAGGCAACCTTGGGAGAGTTCCTACTGTAGGTTGGAGTCGAATGGTGGCAGTAGCAGTGGCCTTGGGAATGGTACTCACCAATGGCAGTGAAAATAGCTATAATGGGAAAAAAGAGATAGGTGAGGATGGTGGCAATTTCAAGATGTGTGACCCCTCAGAATTGAGATGTACCTACTATAGACTCTAGAAAGTCATTGATCCTTGGAGCACGGCAGAGAGTTACTCCAAAGTCGAACCTCTTCATGAAGATTCCACAAAAGGTGAAAAGAATTTCCAGGGCAAGATGAGTTCACCCCTTTGTCCCATTTTTACACCTTGTATGTGAATCCTCTTTAGAGTGTTTATTAGCATTTTCATGTCATCTGAACCAGAGATATTTCATTAAGCCCTAACCAACTTTTACCTGAGTATGGGGCTTAACCTGAGAATTACCTTCACCTGAATGAGTCATCTTGCCCTGTAGAGACCTTTATCTTTTTCAGTCCCTGTGGGACCAGCTGAATAGAAGGTCAAATAAAATATATTTATAACATGTGGGAGCCCTGCCCTTAGTATTTGTTATAAACAGGCAATCATACCGCTTGTAAATCCAACTCCATATGCACAAAGAGATTTACAGTGGAGAACTTCACATGAAATCCAGTTATATCTACCTGCATACACAGAAAGTAGTAGTAATCAGCCTTTGAGGAGACAGCTCACTAATTCAAGTATAAGCTCAAATCATAACGTTAATAGAGGTGCTCCTTAAGGGAAAGCATTAAAGCTCTCCAGAAAGCCCATGGGATGCCCTGGAAGGTGATAAAGTTCCCACTAGTAAAGATCTTCAGGAAAAGGCTGGATTGGATATTTTTTAAAAAGATTATCTTCCACCCCTCTCTGATCTTATGAATCTATCCAACTGGATCTCCCCACTCAGATATCTCACCAGCCCCACCAGCTCAGCACACCCAAAACCAAAGTCATTACCTTCAATGAGTCACATATGGCTCTGTCATATCCACATCATAGTGGATCATAACTAGGAGGAACTTGATGTTTGATAAAGTAAAAATCTCCTGGCCTAGAATCCTTCTCCAGAACTTGCAGAATTCTTCAGATCTCCTTAATGGCAGTATAATAAGAGACAAATCAATGGTGAGTTCTTTTTGCAGACTGCACAGCTTTTCTTTTTAAAATAACCATTAACCACACATACATGCGCAAACACATGCACGCAGATGAATACAAATGTGTTGCACAAGCATGCGCACACACACGATTTTATCTTTTGAAATTAGGTTAGGTTAATTTCCCACCACTTTTTTTCTTCTAATTTGGTTAAGATGTGAGTACACTGACATGTTATATGAACAAATCCAGGGTCTTCTCTTCCAGAAGTTATTCCTCTTATTTAGTTTGGATCACTTTTTGTGGGGCAGGATCTACATTTGAGTACAGACTGTCAGTATGAAATAAGCACTAGTGAGCTGGGTGAGCCTCAGGCAAAGTTCTTCTAAAGTACAATTTTTAATATTTATAGCAGCTCTTTTTGTGGCAGCAAAGAATTGGAAATTGAGGGGATGTCCAGCAACTGGGGAATGGCTGAACAAGTTGTAGCATATGGTTGTGATGGAATACTATTGTACTATAAGAAATGATGAGCAGGATGCTTTCAAAAAACCTAGAAAGACTTACATGAACTGATACAAAGTGAAGTGAGCATAACCAGGACAACATTGTACACGGTAACAACAAGATTGTACAATGATCAACTGTGCAATAATCTAAGACAATTCTAAAGGACTCGTGATGAAAAATGATATTCACCTCTGGAGAAATAACTGATGAAGTCCAAATGCAGATCAAAGTATACTTTTAAAAGAATTTTTGAAGTTTTCTTGGGCTTTTTTTGTCTGTTCTCTTTCACAACATGACTAATATAGAAATATGTTTTGCATGATGACACATGTATAAGCTATATCAAATTGCTTTCCATCTCAGGGAGGGAGGGAGAGAATTTGGAGCTCAAAATTTTAAAAAGAAAGTGTTAAAAAATTTACATGTAACTGGAAAAAGATAAAAGTTTCATTTTTAACTTGCCTAACCCATCTCCCTTTCAGTACCTTCTACTTCCTAGTATGCTTCACCTGTCAACAAGTAATCTATAGTTCAGCTCTTCCCTCTAGACCTTCCGCTTACTCCCTAAATAGTATTCTTTAGACTTCTCTCCCCGACAAAGTGGCCCAGGCTCCAAAGAAGTATCTCCTTCTCTCCTTCCATCAAGACTCATCCCCTGTAATTGAATATTATTGCAATAAGAAATTATAAATGTGAAGAATTCAGAAAAGAATGGGAAGACTTATGAATTGATGCAGATTGAAATTTGTAGAATCAAGAAAACAATTTGCAAAATGACTGCATTTGCCCCTCTCTGACCCAGGAACCACCTAAACCCCATTGGGGAAGCCAAGTAAGAACAGCCACCAAAAGGGGTACCTCTTCTCCTTCCATTCCCTTTGCCCCTCTCCCAAAGAGTGACACCTATGCTGACTCTGTTTGAATAAACTGGACTTTACCAATCCTTTAGGAGATGGAAGATGATTAGGTCTTGCCGCCTACCTTGACACTTGATTCTAAAGTCCTCTGGACCTTAGCACTGTCATCCATATCATCACCTCTAACTGTGGGAGTTCCACAGGGCTCTGTCCTGGACCCTCTTCTCTTCTCCCTTTATACTATTTCATTTGGTGATCACCAGCTCACGTGGTTTTAATTATCACACACACACGCATATACATGTATGTATGTACATACATATGTGTGTATATGCTATATATGCTACATCCTTATATAGATGTAAACTTGTTCTGTCTATGATTGGAAAAGAAGTGGGCTATGCATATCTTAAGATCAGTGGCTAGCAGGTTAACAGTTCATGTGCTTCATTCATATCCATATAATGGCAATAGAGGTAGAGGAAGACCCCTTAGGTTAGAAGTATCAAACTGGATGCAGCCAAAATGCATTAAATTGTCTGCAGGAAATGTTTAACGTAGTAAAGAAAAATACAATGAAACATAGATAATGTTAATTTATGATTTTCTAAGTCAATATGCAACCCTCAGGAATCACTTTCTATTTGAGTTTGGCACCATCACCGATGATCATGGGTTGGACATTCACATAGCCTTTATTGAAGGAAAGGGATGAGCCATATAGAGCGAGACAGATGAGTTGTAATCTGCCAGGTTGGAGGGAGTAAAATACTTTGATTCATGATATTCCAAAGCCATCTATATAAGAAAGAGCTCTTTCTGAAAAATCAGATAGATTACAGACCTGGACTGGAAAAGAGCTGGCCTCTGAGACTTGTCAGAGGAATCTAGAACCAAAGAATCTGTTAAATTTAAGGAATAATAAAATCATAGAATAGTTATAGCTAGAAGGGAACTCATGCTCCAAGATAATCTATTTCAAGGGTTCTCTATCCGGGCTTCATGGAAAATTTTTTAATAGTTTGATAACTTCATTACAATACGGTTGATTTCCTTTACAATCTTAAACATTTTATTTTATGCTAATAGAAATAATTAAGATGGAGTCTGTAGTCTTCACCAGACCACCAAAGGGGTCCATGACACCCACAAAAAAGGTTAAGAACATTTTATCTTTTCTAACCCTCTCATTTTATGTATGAGAAAATTGTCTCCTAGGCTGAACTCTGGATCAATTTGTGAATAAGAGAATGAAACAAAATCAGGATAATAGGGAGGTCGTGTGCATAAACTAAGGCAGCTAGGTGGCACCGTGATTAGAGAGTTGGGCCTGAAGTCAGAAGACCCACCATCCTGAGATCAAATCTGGCCTCAGATACTCACTAGCTGTGTGACCCCGACGAAATCACTTCACCTAGTTTGCCTCAGTTCCTCATCTGTAAAATGAGCTAGAAAAAGAAATGGCAAATTACTCTAGTGTCTTTGCCAAGAAAACCCCCAAATGGGCTCATGGATAGTTGGACACAACTAAATTTCATATGTACATAAACAGAAGACTGTACAACCACACCTATTCAATGCTGATTAATGAACTCATGTCAACCTACAGATAAATATCCAACAAGAACAATCTAGCTTCCAATTTCATTCATTGACTGAAGCTGCTCTCTCCAAAGTTACCAAAGACTTTTTAATTGACAAATCTAATGGCCTTTTCTTAATCCTCATTATTTTTGAATCCTCTGCAGCTTTTACAACTGTCATTAATCTCTTCTTTGGGTATTCTCTTCTCTCTAGGTTTTCTTGACATTGTTCTCTTCTGACTCTATTCCTACCTATCAGACTGTTCTTTCACAGTCTCCTTTGCTAGAACTTCACCCGAGTCACTCTCACTAACTGGGAAACCCACAATGGTATGTCCTGGGCTAACTTTTTTTCTTCTTCTATATTATCCAGCTTGGTGATCTCATCACCTCCCATAGGTCTAGTTATCCTCTCTATGCAAATGACGGGTAGGTCCATACATTCAGGTTAACCTCTATCCTAAGCTATATTCTGATATCCCCAACCACCTCTTGACCATCTGGGATAGTATGTCCCATAAACATCCCAAACTCAGAAGGTTCAAAACAGCATTCATTATCTTTCACACAGTCCTAAAGTCATCTTTTTTCCTCTATTCCTCATTGCTGCTGAGAGCATCATTTTTCTTCCAGTCACTCAAGCTAGAAATCTGGTTGCTGTCCTCAACTCCTTACTTACATTCACCCCATGTATCCAATCTGTTGCCAACCCTTGTCACTTTTACCTTCACAACACCTCGTATGTGCCCCGCTTCTCTGTACTCCCACAGCTGCTATGCAATGAAGGGCTTCATCACTTCATGTCTTCACTATTGTAATAACCTGATCTCTCCACACTCAAATACATCTTCTTCTTAATTACCAAAGTGATTTTCCTACAGCGCCAGTGTTTCCATGTCACCTTCCCCCTGCCCAATGTACTCCAGCACTTCCCTATTACCTTCAGGATCAATATAAAATTTTCTATTCTACATTTAAAGTCCTGCATAACCTGGCCCTCTTCCTACTTTTCTGGTTGTCTTACTCTTTATTCCTCTCTACAAACTCAATGACCTAACCACACTGGACTTTTTGCTGTTCCTTTAACAAGACACTCTATCTCCTGATTCCATTTTGTTGTTGTTGTTTATTTGTTTTCAATTGTGTCTGACTCTTCACCACCCCTTTTGGGGTTTTCTTGACAAAGAAACTAGAGTGGTTTGCCATTTCCTTCTCTTGCTCATTTTATAGGTGAACAACTGAGGCAAACTGGGTTAAGTGAGTTGCCCAGGGTCACATAACTAGGAAGTTTCTGAGGTCAGATTTGAACTCAGGAAAAGAGTCTCCCTAACTCTAAGCCCAGCACACAATCCACCGTGCTATCTAGTTGCCCAGATTCCATTTTTTGTTGTTGTTGAGATAAGTCATGGCCAACTCTTTGCGACCTCATTTGGGGTTTTCTTAGCAAAGATACTGAAGTGATCTGCCATTCTCTTCTCCAGCTCATTTTATACATGAGGAAACTGAGGTGAAGAGAGTTAAGTGACTTGCCCAGGGTCACACAGCTAATAAGTATCTGAGGTTGGATTTAAACTCACAAAGATGAGTTTTCTGACTCCAGGCCCAGCACTCTGTGCAATCTAGCTGCCTGCCCTGATTCCATACCTTTTTGCTAAAATAGAAGTTTGTTGAATTGAATTGAATAATAGTCCAATTTCTTTCTCTTCCCTCAGGGTGAATATCTACAACCCATAGACTCAGGCTCCTAGACTCTAAGACAGAGAAGACACTGTAGAGATAATCAGGTCCAATTCCTTCATTTGACAAATGAGAACTGAGTCCTGGAAAGACGAAGTGATTTGACAATCATACAGCAAGTTAGTTACAATCCTCATTCACTATTCTTAGTGTTATGCCCAGATCTTTCATTTATCCCTAGTTCTCTGATGGTCAGCAAATGTTAAGGCTATCTGGGCTGTTAGTGAAAGTTAATTACTTCAAGTCCTAAAACCCACCTTGAATTCCACAGAATAAATGCACTGAAGGAAAATTAACCATATTATTGCTAAGTAATAGAATGGATTATATTAACAAAGAATTAGTCACTTAAGTGTTATATCAATGTATTTATTCTGGTAAAATTAGATAATTCAAGTGTAGTCATAGACTGAATAAGGAAGTTGCACCTTTATCTCTCTCGGTTTGTTACTTATCAAGTTCTTTATTTTTAAATGTACTCATCCATGTCATAAATTTAGCTCTCCACATTTATAGCTCCAAGCTTCTAACATCAGGTCTTCCCTGATGCAACCGTCAGGCCAATATCTTCTTTTATTGTGAAATATGAACAAATTTTGTTAAATGAATATATAGAAAATTCTCCAAATCGAAGAATGGTCAGAGTCAGAAGAGACTTCATTGGCCAGTTAGTTCATTCATGTCCCAACAATGGAAAGTGAGATAAAAGACCACTCTACAAAAATAAGTAACAACGTTGGACTTATTCCCAGAGTTCACACACATATACATATAACACATAACACATATACAGAGAGAGAGAGAGAGAGAGAGAGAGAGAGAGAGAGAAAGAAATTTGGTATCAGAAGGTCCAGGATCCAGTTTTAGCTCTGTTGTTTACTAAAATGTGTGATCCTGGGCTAGTCCCTTAATATCACTAAATCTCAGTTTGCTTACCCATCCAGGAGTTATTTTTTAAAATGCTTAGCACTTTGTAATAGTTGAATTATTGCTTCCATACTTTAATGAGTTTGTGGTCTGGTGGATGTAGTCATTCTCTCCAATGGCACAGATTGAAACTGATCCACACCTCATTCCATATGATTCTTGTCCACATCTTCTCGTAAATCTTCCATGGAGATCTAGAGATTTCCTCTAAGTCTTTTAATACTCACTGGATACTATGCAGTACCCCAGCTGCCCCAGCTGTCTTCCCTCACTCTCCCTACATGACCAGGCTGCATAGGCACTTTTTAAGCATGGTATGATTATTTAAGCATATTGATTCCTTTTAACTATGTGTTGAACTTGATGGCCGCTGAGATCTCTTCTAATTCTTAAATTCTGTGATGCTGTGATGTCCCAGAGCTCACAGCCTTGTAGCATCATCAGGAAAATATTGGTGCTAAAAAAGTGGGGTTTTATGTCAGAGATCATGTTGTGATCACTGATATTGCCAATGCCCGTGAAGTAAATCAAAGTAAAATTATTATCATGTCTAATGGCGTGAAACTAACTCAATTTAACCAACATCTACTTATCACTAACCATGAATAAATCACTGCGTTGGGTACTGAGAATAAAGGGAGAAGGAAACCCAGACCCTGCCCTAAAGGAATTTACATTATTCTGAGCTAGAAGTAGAGGGCAGAGAATGCAATATACACACAAATAAATACAGAATAAGGGAAAATGATGAGGGAGAGACCAATAATATATAAAGGGATGAATGGAGAGTTCACCTAAATGTCATTTGAACTAAGCCTTGAAATAAAACAAGAATGCTAAACAGAGATGAGGGAACTGTGCTTTCAAGGCATGGGGGATTGCTTATGCAAATACAAAGAAGGAGATAGAGTATCAAGTTCAGAGAGCAGCTGTTAGTCCTGGAAAACCATATTGGCTAAAACATAGAGTTCATAAAGGAAAGCAGTATTATTTAAAAGGCTTGAAAGGTAGGTGGGAGCCAGATTAAGGAGGACTTTAAATTCCTGGTTAAGGAGACTGAATGTTATCCTATAGGCAACAGAGAGATACAAAAGGTAGTCTATTAGGGAAGTAGCAGGTCAGACTGGTACCTTGGAAAGATTATTTTGGCAGCTGTGTGGCAAATGGATTGGAGAAGGAGAAATGAAAGGCAGAGAGAGCAATCAGGAGGATATTCTTTTAATCTAGATAAGAGCTGATGAGAGTCTGATATAGGGTTATAATTGTGTGAGTGGATGCAAGGGGACAGATGTGAAATTTATCTGTAGGCTTCAGTGGATGGCAAGCTTGATACCAAGTCAATAATGTGATATGGCAGCCAAGAAAACTAATGCGATTTTTGGCGCAATTAAAAGAGGGATAAAGTCTAAGATTAGGGACCAGTCATTCCACAGTACTCTGCCCTTATCAGAACATAGCTTTAGCAGCATGTCCAGTCCCAGGTGCTATATCTTAGAAAGAGCACTGATAAACTGGTGACTATCCAGAAGAGGCAACAAGTACAATAAAGGACCTCAAGATCATGCCAGTTGAAGATGATTTGCAATATCTGGGAATATTTAACCTGGAGAAAAAAATACTGAAGCAAGGCATGATAGCCGTCTTCCAATATTTGGAAAGCTATCACATGGAAAAAGCAATAGACTTGTTTTGTTTGACAAAAATAAAAATTAAATCAAATTTGACAGGAGAAAAATAAACAGAAGTTGTGTAGTGAGGGGTCGAAGGGGGATATGATTAGGACACATACATAATCAATTGATTCTACCCACATCATTCCTCCCAGGCCAGTTGATATAATCACAGAAAATGAGGGGCACCTAGCAAAGCCAATGAGGTGTTAAGATCTTTTTTTAAAAAAAAATTTTCTTTAGCCATTTAATCTTTTTTTGTAAAAACATCCACTCAAGTATTTCTTAAGACATCTTTTCAAACAATATGGCACATTTCCTTAAATACAAAAATGAATGTAAAATGATTTAATTTTATTATTACAATATGTATTCTACTTTCACGAGAATATGGTTTGGCCTTCCTCTTTTGGTATTTGGTAGACATTTCCATCTAAAATTTATTCTGGCCACATTTTACCACAATGTGATAACTCAAATTAAGACACGGTCATGACCACACCAAGCAGCATGTCATGTGCTCTGTATCATGATGCTCCTCGGAGTGGCATTTAAACAGCTTATGCTCTTTATACGAGAAGCTGAATCCCATTAAGCCTTTTCTTCACCTTTCCATCTACTGTATTCCAGAACCAAGAATATGGCCTGGCTCTGTGCACAAGTGAATTTAATTTTGCTTTTGTTGAATCATTTCAGTCATATCAGACTCTTTATGACCCCATTTGGGGTTTTCTTGGCAGAGATCCTGTAGTAGTTTGCCATTTCCTTCTCCAGTCATCTCTTTTTCTATTCTACAGATAAGGAAACTGAGGCCAACAGGGTAAAATGACTTGCCCAGTTACAGAGTTCATAAGTGTCTGAGGCCAGATCTGAACTCAGGTCCCCCTGAGTCTAGGGCTGGCACTCTATTCACTGTACCACCTAGCTACCCCAAGGAGTTTAACAACATGTCTCTAATTGTCAATATGCATTAGAAAAATATGAAAGGCTGGCTTACATTTAAATTATCCTGGTTGCAAATATTTCAAATATCACATTGAGTTTTGCCTCTAGTATGTACATGTGTCTAATTTGACTTATATGAACATGAACTTTTTTTCTTTCTTCTTTAGGAATCAGATTCTTCCTACTCCTCCTATTCCTTCTCCTCCTCTTTCTCCTTCTCCTCTTCTTCCTCTTGTCGAGCATGGTTTCTTGTGCTTAGCTGTAATTCAATTTGATTGATGGAAGTTTCATTCTCTACCCCACCAAGATGTTTTTGGTTCCTCCATTAGAGGTGAAGGATAGGTCATCCCATTCCCTTCTCTGAAGCTAATGATTGAAGGCCCAGCTCTTCAACCTTGATCCCGTTAAGCTGGCCTTGTAGCATCACTCTCACAAGAGTTTGAATTACAAATTTTCTCCCCATTTCTACCCTCCCCCCCACTCCAAGATGGCATATATTCTGGTTGCCCTGTTCCCCAGTCAGCCCTCCCTTCTGTCACCCCACTCCCCTCCCATCCCCTTTTCCCTTCCTTTCTTGTAGGGCAAGATAAATTTCTACGCCCCATTGCCTGTATATCT
>JAQQSZ010003325.1:0-14478 GCA_028646595.1 Phalanger gymnotis
CCAGTATTGTGAACACAAGCTTCCAGGCCCAGTAGGCCCGCCTCACAAGAGTAGCCAGGAGGCCACAAAAAAATATGATGGCATAAATCATATTCAACGCTCGAACTCCTGGGTCCACACAGGGGTCGGCTCTGCTTCAGATTTTTTCCAGCTATAGTTTTCTCGCCTCTCCTCGCAGCCAAGCCTCTGGCGTTCTTAAGTCCCGCCTCAACGACTAGGGACCAGAGTCCAGAGACCCATTGGTTCCCGAATTGGCCCCTTTTAAGTCTTTAATCTACGCCCACAGGGGTTTCGCACCTGATAGGGCTTTGGGCCTGGGGCTTAGCGGTTAACAGGTGAAAGTACTTTCACCATGAACAAAAGCCAAACTCCTCAAGGGCACCCGTTAAACTAAGCCCATTTTGCTTTACTGGCACACCCCCACAGAAGCTGCTAGCGAGATTGTGGAAACAGACACTTACAAGCTGTGTTACCCTGGGCAAGTCACTTTACCTTGTTTGCCTCAGTTTCTTCATCTGTAAAATAAGCTGGAGAAGGATATGGCAAACCACTCCAGGATCTTTACCAAGAAAACCCCAAATGTGGTCACAGAGTACTGGACACGACTGAAAATGCCTGAACAACAACAATAGATTTTCATTCAAGTTTGACCTCACTGGTTAGACTAGCTGACCTCTGAGGGCTCAAACGACTCTCAGATTCTGTGATTCATATCAAGGAGTTCCCTGGCCTTTGCTACTGCCCACTGAACACACATAAGACCATGGAAGGATGTCAAGACTGTCCATTGGGAACAGTAGTTGGGTCACCATCCTCCTAGAGATATGTATATGTGTGCTGGGGTCAGGGTCTGGCAAACCTAGGTCTTCCCATCTCATACCTTAGCTTGCCCTATAAGGACCTTGGCTTTGCCTTTCTCCTTTCCTAACAGTCTCCCTGTAACTCATAGGTTCACAGCAAGAGATCTGGCTTCTTACTAGCCTCAGTATAACTGAGAATGCAAATGCTATTCTCATGATGAAGAAACTGAGGCACAGAGGTTCAGTGAGGAGCTCAGAGCCCCGCACCCAGTAGAAGCCAGAGTTAGGCCTGACCTCGGGTCTTCCACTCCACCAGGGGCCTCCCAAGCCCAACACTCCGAATCCTGGCAGCAGCCCTGGGTGAAGCCTGACAAGGATAAATCTGTGGAGGTCTGCCTCAGAAACCTTCCTTCTGTATCTATACTTAATCCGTTCAATGTGGATACCTTGTTCTGCAGCCCTCCCTCTCCTGAATGCCCTGTTTATAGCAGGGATCTCCCCGGGAATCTGGAAATATCTCTGGAATCTTCTGATAAAGGCATCAACAGGATGGGAGGGGAGGGGAGGTGTCCCTGTGTGTTTCCCAGCCATGTGCTTCCAGCCCCTGTGTTTGCAGCCCCTGGGCTCCAATGGTATGTCTGAAACCAATCCCCTTGGCTCTGTCCAAAGTTAGGGGAATATTAAACCAGCAGATGAGGTTCGTTTTCACAGGCATCCATGTAGCATGAAATCGGGG
Source organism: Phalanger gymnotis (assembly GCA_028646595.1). NCBI lineage: Eukaryota > Metazoa > Chordata > Mammalia > Diprotodontia > Phalangeridae > Phalanger > Phalanger gymnotis. The sequence continues at coordinate 1,537 of JAQQSZ010003325.1, forward strand.
CTGACCTTTCTCATTTGCAGCAGTGGGTCTAAATGATGAGTTAGTGAGGTGGCTCAGTCAGTGGAGCCTCAGACTTAGAGTCAGGAAGACCTGAGTTCAGATCCCATCCCAGACACTTAGCTTTGTGACCCTGAGCAGGTCACCTAACCTCTCCCCTCAGGTTTCCTTATTTGTAAGGGTGGGGGGGCAGGTGTGTTATAATAGCTACCTCCTTCCAGGGTGGGTGCGAAGGTCATATGGAATCATATTTACAGAGTGCTTTGCAAAGCTACTTATAGAAACACGCTGTTATTATTATTGCTTTCAAGTGCTAATTCCCATGATTCTGCCAATTCCGAACAGTCTCAATCATTGTGATACTCATTGACATGATGCCCTTCCTTCAGAACCTTAAGAATTCCTACCAGTGTGAAGTCATTTATCTCCTAAGCAGGGACTCTTCTGCCACCCAGTGGATATCCATGGTATTACAGGAATTAGAATCACAGCATCCTCCCTTCTGAAATGTTGACTGTGAAGTCAACTGGGGGTCAGTCCTCTGACAAACCAGCCCTTGAAACCTTCAAACTTTCTAGTGAGCTTGGGGACTTCACAGGATCGTCAATCTAGAGCCTGAAGGGGCCTCCGAGGCCCTCTGGTCCAGCTGCTTAGGACAGCCCATAGTCCGTTGTAGACTCAATAAATGCTCTTGGCCTGACTCCAATCCCCAAATACATTCCATTGTTTTTCTATGAAAATAAAATCTGCTATTCAGATTCAGTAAAACAATGATAAGTAGCAAGTTATTGAAAGAGGATTCTGGAAACAGAAGGCCCTTAAGCTGCTTCCTGGGTCACTGAGGAATAAATTACATATGGAGCAATAGTAAACAACACAGGGCCGTGATTAGGGGCAATCTGTGAAATCCAGATTAGGTCAGCTGTGGATGTTCAGAGAAGCTAGTCTGGGATACCCAGGGAAGGCTTCCCAGTGAGAAGGGGGCTTCAGCTTCAAAGTAGAAGTTATATTTATCTGTCAGGGGCTCTTTACCTGAGGTACACTGACCCCTAAGGAATTTGATGAGAGTTTTCAGGGGGTCTGGAAACTTGGAGGGGAAAAAATACATCTTTATTTCAACTAACTTCCAATTGAAATGTATGCATTCCTTTGAATATTAAATTTTCAAAAACCACAGTAGCGCTCTGGGAAGGCATTTATTAGAAGCTTCAGCAGATGACACACAAACAAGTTAAGATGTCCTGATCTAGGTTGAAGATGGGACAGCAATAAAGGGTGTCCCTAAAGTCTGGACACATAGGCAATTGATGGCAACATGGAGTTATTGCATTGAGTTCATGTGAATCCTGCAAAGCACATCAACCTTTGCATTGCAAATGATGGAAATCATATTGAAGATGTTATTTGTTAATATTCAAACTAAATAAAATGTGGTTGAAAATTTCACTCATTTCATTTCTTGAAAATAGGCATTTTTGTCTATGTGTCCAGACTTTAGGAACACCCTGCAGAAGTAGTCAGGCAACATGTCATTATGTCAACATAGGTGTATTCACTATTGGTCCAGTTGACCATACCAGTATCATCATATTGGCCAGATCTTTTTAGATAAACCGTATCAGCATTTAACATATAGAGGTATGAGTCCTTTAGATTATAACAATATTGAGAACTAGAATTGTTTCCATGTATCAGAATGAGGTATGTTAGCTACCTTTAGGCACTTTTTGTATATGTGAGTGTGTATGCACATACACCTGTACCTTTCTATGTGTATTATGTATGAGAGACAATAACTACCAGCCAATCAATTCATCCATGAGAGTTATGAAACTGTCTGTACCCCCAGCAATAGCACTACCAGGTCTATTTCCAAAGATGATTAGGGGAAAAGGAAAAGGACCTAAATGTTCAAAAATATTTATAGCAGCTCTATTCATGGTGGCAAAGAACTGGAAATCATGGGGATGCCCATCAACTGGGAAATGGCTGAACAAGTTCTGTTACATGATTATTATGAAATACTGCTGTGCTGTAAGAAATCATGAAAACATGGGAAGACTTGCAGGGAGTAATGAAGAGTTAAATGGGGAAAACCAAGAGAACATTGTCTACGCTAACAGCAATAATATTTTAGGAATATCTTTGAGTGACTAAGTCATTTTGATACATATAAGTACTGAAATGAACTGCAAAGGACCTATGAAGGAAGAAGCTATATGCATCCAGAGAAAGAACCAATAAGTAGAAGTATGTATAGAATGATTTCTCTCTCTCTCTCTCTCTCTCTCTCTCTCTCTCTCTCTCTCTCGCGCGCGCGCGCACGCACACACACACACACACATTTGTGTCTAATGGTATCCATCTCTAGGGCTGGGGGAGGGGAAGAAAAAAAGGAGAAAAAAGAAATTTCCATGATAACTTTATGATATATTTACTAAGAATAGCAAGTTGTACACAACAGATTTACAGTTTCATGTGCAATCATTTTTTATTCTACTTAATTATGTAAATGCTTGTTTTATTTCACAAGAACAAAATAAAATACATAAAAATTACAAAATAATCAAAGCTACAACTGGTTCCTGTCCATTGCAGGCTGGGCATCAGTGACTAAACCAGATGCGAGGCCACAGCTTTGTTGGTATTGGGCTGTTCAGCTGGTCCAGATCCCAGGTCACTAGGACCACTGTGAGTGAGGACAAAGGCGGGGACACAAGAGGCCAAAGACATCATAGGGAAAAGACATGGGCCAAGAGGCCTGTCTCTGGTCTCTTCATCCTCTCCAGTGACTCCCTGCACTCTCCTGGGGTCCTTAGTCTTCCCAAAGTTATTCAGGATCTGGTCCCCTCCTCTTGTTAGGGGTGTGCTTAACAACAGCTGTCTGATAGTTCTGGTTCAATGTTGGGATGAAATGAGGCCCGCACAAATCAGTGAACATTAAAGAAAGGCTGACTTTGCCCTAACACAGCGAGGACACAGTGACACTGTTGTGGATGGGGCTCCTTTCATGTCCAGGTGGAACCTTGTCTGGTCAATGGGATAGGGCAGGTGATTCCAAAGAAGCCACCATGTGGAAGGACCCAGAACTCCCTGTGCAAGGACTTTAGATATCCTGAGGTCACCAGGAAGCTACCTCAAGGGAGACAAGGGCCAATCAAATCCTAAGGACAGCTCTGTTGCTTTTTTGGGAAAACTAATCCTTGTTCTGGGGAAACTAGAACCCCCTGGTCCCATCACACACCTCCCCCAGGGATCTTGTAAAGGACCTGCCACCATTTCCTAATTTTCAGGATTTGCTTGGACAATTATCCTGGTCCAGGGAATACAAGAAGTGAAGAAAAAATATTTTGCCTCACCAAAGAGTAACCAAAAGGAAAAGGAAAAAAATTAGGAGGATGAAAAAACCCAGGAATTCTAGACTTTCTCTTTCTGCTTTGGATGAACTGAGCCTCAGATCTCAATCATCTAGTCCTGGTGTCAAATACAGCACATTAAAATGTATTGCAAAATATTTTACAAAATACAGATGCAATAAAACATAAATAATGTTAATATGTGGTTTTGTAAGTCAATGTGCAGCCCAGGGATCTTTACCTACAGAGCCTGGAAGGTAGCAAGTACTTGTTAATTAATTGAATCACTGATTACAGTATAACTGGTCAGGGAGTTGACTGTGAATATGATAAACAGGAAATGTTTCCTGGCTTCCCCAGAAGAGACTAGATGGCGGACGGTTCATACTTCTGGATGAGGGAGGGGGAGAGTTAGGAGCCAGCTGGCAGACCCTGGGCCTAGAGGCAAAGAGGAGGGAAGTGAGAAGGGCAGTTTAGAAAGAATGAAGATCTTTAGGTAAGAACATTGTGATCAGGAAAAAACAAAACCCCTCCTAGCAGACCAAGAGATGCTGTGTGTACTCCCCTAGACTTTCTCCATTGTATGACTTGTACCTATTAGGATTCCAGCTGCCTGTGCTGAAGGCTTCACTGCTGAGCTCCAGGCCCAGCTCACAGTGTATGGTCCCAGTGACTCACTGTGCCCTTTGTCCAACTGAGGACTCATTGTCCATGATCTGGTAGCAGCCTGCCCTCCCAGCCTCATTTCCCACCAGTGCCCCTCAAGGCCTCTCAACTTCGGCTAAACTGTCCTATTCACTGTTCTGTCCCCCCGCCGCCCCGACAAAGAAGGAGAGGACCCAAACATGAATCTCTATCAGCTACTAATGTTAGGATTTGGGCAAATCCCATCATTTCTCTGGATCTCTTCTTAAATGTAAAGAAAGGTTTTTATCTCTAAAGTCCCTGTAATGGGTAGTGCCCTGTATGATCCCCAGGGCATCATGGGTAGAGGAATGGGAAGACTTTTCTTCTAAAAGGGGCAACCCCTCCCTCATATGAAATGAGAGCAAGGGGCAGAGATCCATTTCATTGAGGAAAACAGTTGCCCCCAGAGGCAAGAAAGTGTCTTACTTCCCCTTTAGACAAGTCCCCAAGCCTGCATAGCTTCCCTTCATCCAAACTGTTAATAAATGAGGAATATTTCCCACCCCCATGAAAAAAAATCTATCTCCATCCTCTGAGTCCGTATTCTGTACTTTCCTGGCTCTATACCTTTGTCCATACCATTCCCTAGGCCCAGAATGCCCTTCCATCACTAAATCAGTAAAAATCCTGTTCATCCTATTAGATTCTGCTTAACAAATGACACCTCTTCCAAGAGGGCTTGCCATGCCACCTCATTTGGAAATGATTATTCCATCCACAGGCCTCAAATAGCACTTTGTGGACACTTCCCTTTGCTGTATTACAGCTGCTTGTATGTTAGAGTGATTGACTCTAACTAGATTGGAAGCTCCTGGGGGCAGGACCCAGGCTGTGCTTACTTGCTTACTTCTGCCACCACCCAGGTTCTCCATAGGGTGGGGGCTCTTGGGTTACACTGACCATGAGGAGAAACTCCTGGACATTAGGAAGAGCTCCATCCTCTGGGCCCTGGGTGAGTTCCAGAGCTGCCCTCCCCCAGCCCTTGGCTCTCCATTGGGTGGGGGCTCTTGGGTTACACTGACCGTGAGGAGAACTCCTGGACATTAGGAAGAGCTCTATCCTCTGGGCCCTGGGTGAGTTCCAGAGCTGCCCTCCCCCAGCCCTTGGCTCTCCATTGGGTGGGGACTCTTGGGTTACACGACCATGAAGAGAGCTCCTAGGCATTAGGAGGAGCTCCATCCTCTTGGCCCTGGGGAAGTCCCAGAGCTGCCCTCCCCTAGCCCTTGAATGGTAGCAGTGACTATAGACTGCTGGCAGCCACCCTGCTTCTTCCTGCTCATCTTTCCCAGGCCCTGGATCCAAGGACAAAGTCCCCCAGCCCCCAAGCACCCTGTGAGACAAATAAACACAGCACAGAGGCCTGCTAGCACAGGTTCACTCTTGAGCTGGTCAGACAGGAAGACAGCTTCAAAGGGGTTAATAATCTTACTTTTTTCTAGTCTAGTCTTCTCACAAGGGTTGCTGATAATGGGAGCACCAACTCCTACAGCATTCCCTAATTAACCTTCTTGCAGGGGCCAGAGGGGGGTGCTACATCTCCATGGGGTCAATGAGCTTGTGCATGCCCCTAAATCCCCTCAAGCCTCAGTGGGGGCTGATTGAGGCAAACAAAGATTCCCCCCAAGCCTTGATGGAGGACTGATCAAGGCACACACAGCATTCCAGCTTGTACATTCAACCCTAAGGGTTCACCATTCATTGACCAGTGTCCACCTGCTTTATAGGGCAACAGACAAAGAAAGCATATTGCCAGTAATAGCCTCACAAGTTTACATCACCTCATCCTTGTATCTCACTGCACAGCTGCAGTGGATGTTTACAATTTAAGCATAAATGTTTATTTATTTACCATTATATAACTCTGTGGGAACATGGTGGAGATGTTTTGAACCATAATTGTGAGAACTCATATCTAATACCTGGGAACAAGAGACTGTTATGGCTATGGATCCTGGGAAACTGAACTCAAAGAAAGAATAACAAAAATTCACTTTATGCACTCTAAAATCCACCTTACTTACACACTCCTAGACTAGGGAGCTTCCCGCATTTGCCCCTAGAGCTTTCTGTTCCCTCACAAGTGTCCTGGGAAGCAATCATTGTGATGACTGATGATTCTCTGACAGATCCTCCCCTCTACCTTCCCCCCCCCCCCAACTCCATTGTAAGATTTACCTTACCCAGGACACAATTCCTGAAGACCCCGTCTCCCCTGTCCATGCAGGATTCCTCCCCAGACATAGTTTCTCTTCACTCTTACCCCGACTTCCCCTTCCAATGGTCCCAACATTCCCAAGTAGAGCAAAAGGGAAATGGCTTGGGGACCTCTTCCCTTAGAAACTACTGCCCAGTCGGGACCGCCCACCCCACACTCATCCTTCTTCCCCCCATCCCGAGTTCAGTGGGGCGGGCGCTTTCAGGAATTGCTTCACTCGCCGCCTCCAGGCTCAGCCAGACCCACTTCTAAACCTCCTCCTCCATCCCTCTTCCCTTCTGTCAGAAAGACCCATTTCGGTCACTGCGCACATCTCCTGGCTCCGGGAAAGTGCCCAGCGCGCTCACCCTTCCGCATTGTCCAGTCCCCCAGGCTGGCTCCCTGAGGCCCCAGCTCTACTCTCGGACCCGGAGCTCATACCAGGAAGCCCCTCACGGCTCCCCTCCCCATTTCCGATAGAAGCGCCCCGCCCTCGCTGTGATCAGTTGAGCTCAGAGCCTAATTTGTCCAGTGGCTGGTGAAGTTTAAAATCCGTGGGCGGGAGGGCAGTGTGGGCCAGAGGACGTAGTCCAGAATCGAAGACACGCAGGGACTGGGGCTCAGGTTGGACCCGGGTCCCTTCCCCACTTGCAGACTCCAGGAATCGACTCCTGACTCCAGGGCTTGGCTCTCTTGGCTTAAGTATGACCCGCTTAACTTTCGGTTTCTTTTCCTAGAAACATCTCCAATTCTCGCTAATAGAGCAGGCGGCAACATCTCGCTCTGTGCCTTGGCCGTCCTCTCATCCTACGCCCGGCCCTAGTCAGGGTCAAATTCCGGGCTCTCTCTTGGGATTCAGGCCTTGCCGCCTCCCAGACCCAGATTCTTTACAGAAACAGGCAGAACAGGCAAGGAAGGAAAGTGACCTGGAAACCCACCCTCTTTTCGCTGGCTCCGAAGCTTCCTTGAATTTCTCCGCCGTCACTGAGTCAGTCCTGAGTAGGAGCAGCTCTTGGGGCTGCTCTTGCTGCCTATTGGCCGGACCGACGAACCGAACCAACGAACAGACGGACTGACAGACGGACAGAGACCCCTGCCCTGGTAATAAGCTGCGCAGTGCTCACAAAGCCAGCTCACCACAGTTTTCCATTTGTTCATCCAAAAAGTAAGGAGACTGAACTTGGTGATTCCTGGGGCCCATTTTAGTCTGACACCCCACGATTTCAGTGAGTAGGGCGACTTTGGGTGTACAACATTGTAAAGAATGGGGCTCTCTGGATCTGGAGGTTGTCTGGAAGTTATCTTTTTGTCTCTGCGCCCTGGGGACCTGCGGATCTCTTCTGCCTGGGAGTTCTCAACTTTGATAGAGCAAACTTCTGCAGCCTCCTGGGTGTGCAGGATGGAATTTGTGTTTGGCGGCTGAAATTCTCAAGACCAGAAAAGGCTAAGCCGCTGCCCAGTAGCGTCTCGCTACCCCACGCTAGTTAGCCAGCTCCAGCATTAACCAAGGCCCAAGGCGTCCTAGTGCCCTCAAATGTGGTCCGCCCCTCTTCTCGTCCCCTCCTCCCAGAGGTGAGATTTTCTTTGGTTTGTTTTTCTTTCTGGTCTCTCTAGGTCTGTGCAACTGGCAGTCAAATACCTTCTGAAAGCATGACCCACGAGAATCCCTCTGGTTGACTCTGGCCTCCACCCTCAGGTTCTAGTGAGGAAAATAAAGTTTCTTTTCCTCTAAGGAATAAGTTTCCTTCTCTATCTCTCACACTGAGGGTTTTCAATATTGAAGCCAGCTCTGGTTGAGGCCAGAAACTTTTCTCTTTTCTCTTCTTGCATCATCCTCCTTCTCTTCCTCCTTTAACTCATCCTAGTAGTGATGGAGCTGGGGCCTGGAGTCAGGAAACCTCATCTCCCTGAGTTCAAATACAGCCTCAAACACTTACAAGCTGAGTGACCCCCGGGCAAGTCACTTCACGCTGTTTGTTTCAGTTTCCTGATCTGTAAAATGAGCCAAAGAAAGAAATACCAAACCATTCCAGCATCTTTGCTAAGAAAAGCCCAAATGAGGTCATGAAGAGTCAGATAAGGCTGAAACAACTGGACAATAGCAATAACCCAGAGTACCTCTTCTTTCTTTAATTGCTCCTGTTCTTCACTCCCCTCTCCCCCCATTTCTTCTCAAAAGTCTTAATTAAATATCTATATGGTGGATTTTGCGCTGGAGAAATCACTTGGGTTTTTTTTTCCTCTGATGACTGATAATCATAGGTAAGACTCCAACATTTGTTGTTTGTGAGATTGCCCACAAATTAATATATCCGTTTTTGGTATTACCTTACCAGACACAGTAAATGTTGGGCAACAGGAGTGAGGCTACTGTGTTGTAGGAATTACATTTGAATGGGTCAAAAACGTGTGTCCTTGTTAACCGATGGCCAAAAGAGTACATTCCTCATTCAATTCCGGGTTCAAGATCAGGGGATTTCTGCAGTGGCAGAAGAACATTTGGCTCTAACTCTGCCCTCCACAGGTATGGGCTGTGTGCCCCCAATCAGGTCCTTGAGGGCAGACGTTGTTTCACTTTTATCTTTGCCTCCCCTAGACCAGGGTTGGGCATATAGTAGGTACTTAAATGCTTTTTGCTTGATTAACTGGGACACTGTAATAGCTTCAAAGCTTCATTCATTCATTCATAGAAAGGAGGCAGAGGAGAGATGCTCTTCAAAGGCTGCCTGGCAAGAAGAGGTACAAATAGCTCCTGGATCATCTTGGATCATTCTTGGTTCTTGCGTGACCTGCCATGGCTGGGTTATGGCATTAAACCTGAGTCAGGGACATAAGAGGAGGGAGGTGCTGGAAAGGGGCTTCGGATGTAGTGGGCAAAGCCCTGGCTTGAGCCAGGGGACCTGCATTGGAGGGCTGCTCCTGCCTCTTTCTTCTAGGGTGTGTCATTTACTCTCCAAGAGTCTCAAATCAAAAATAAGAGTAGGCATAGAGCAGCTAGATTTCTAGATCACCATCTAAGGGATTTGAGTCAAGCATGCTCAGTTTTATCAGTCAATCAGTCAAAAACACTTATTAAGTACCTTACCAGGCACTGTGCTAAGTGCTGGGGATACAACCCCTGCCCTCAAGAAGCTTGCAATTCAATGAGGGAGACCATATGCAAACAAATATATGAAAAGCAATATGCATGTGTGTGTGTGTACACAGAAACAGGATAAATAGGAAATAATTAACAAAGGAAAGGTACTAGAATTAAAAGGGGTTATGAAAAGCTGCCTATAGTAGATAGGCTTTTAGTTGGGACTTAAAGGAAGCCAGGAAAGTTGGTGTTTAAAGTGGAGGGAGGGACAGCATGCCAGACATGGTGACAGCCAGAGAAAATGTCCAGTGCCAAAAGATGCAAGGTTTTAGTGGTAGGACAGCTAGGAGGTCAGGGTCACTGGATTGAAGAGTACTTGTCAGGAAGTTATGTGTAAGAAGAGGTAGGAGGGGCCTGGAGAGTAGGATGAAACATGTTCTACACCTCCAGATAGCAAGAGGGTATATATACTCAGAGTATAGACTGAGACATTGTTTCATATTTTGTTTCTTTCAAAGTCGTTTGTCTTTTTTTCCCCTTTTTCACTAATGAATTTACTTTTCATTTTTAATTTACAACTCTCAGTTCCACAAGTTTTGGGGGTTCCAAATTTTCTCTCCCTCCCTCCGTCTCCTCCCCCCTTCCCCTCCAAGCCGGCATGTACTCCAATGTAGGTTCTACAGATACCTTCATATTGAACTTATTTACATAACAGTTCAATTGTAAAGAAGAATTATAACCAATGGAATGAATTATGAGAAAGGAGAAACAAAACCAAAAAGCAAGGAAAAAAGAAAAGAAAAAAGAGCAAAATGTTTGCCTCTATTTGCATTCAGACTCCATAATTCTTTTTCTAGACGTGTATAACTTTTTCCATTTGGAGTCTTTTGGAGCTGTCTTTGCACTTTGCATTGATGGGAGGAGTCAAGTCTATCAAAGTTAGAGCTTACAGAGACCGTGTGTCTGTAATTGTGTATAATGGTCTCCTGGTTCTGGTCCCCTCACTCAGCATCAGTTCATGTAAGTAATTCCAGGTTAGAATGAAGTCCACCTGCTCTTCATTTCTTATAGCACAACAGTATTCCATTACATACATACACCACAATTTGTTTAGCCATTCCCCAATTCCAATTCTTTGACACCACAAAAAGAGCTGCTATGAATATTTTTGTACACACAGGTCCCTTTCCCACTTGTATGATCTCTGGGATATAGCCCTAGCAGTGGTATTGCTGCTTCAAAGGATATGCACAATTTTTTCTTTTTTTTCCAAAAATTATTATTTATTTAAGATTTTTAGTTTTCAGCATTGACTTTCACAAGAGTTTGAATTACAAATTTTCTTCCTATCTCTACCCTTCCCGATACTCCAAGATGGCATTTATTCTGATTGCCCCGTTCCCCAGTCAGCCCTCCCTTCTGTCACCCCACTCCCCATCCCCTTTTCCCTTACTTTCTGGTAGAGCAAGATAGATTTCTGTACCCCATTGTCTGTATATCTTATTTCCTAGTTATATGCAAAAACTTTTTTTTAAACATCTCCTTTTTAAACTTTGAGTTCCAAATTCTCTTCCCTCTTCCCTTCCCAACCACCCTCCCTAAGAAGGCAAGCAATTCAACATGGGCCACATGTGTATCATTATGCAAAATCTTTACACAATACTCATGTTGTGAAATACTAATTATATTTTACTCCTTTCTATCCTATGCCCCCTTATTCAATTTTCTCCCTTGACCCTGTCCCTTTTTGAAAGTGTTTGCTTTTGACTACCTCCTCTCCCCATCTGCCCTCCCTTCTATTGTCCCCCTTTTTTTTATCTCCTTCATCCTTCTTTCCTGTGGGGTAAGACACCCAATTGAGTGCGTATGCTATTCCTTCCTCAGATCAAATCCAATGAGAGCAAGATTCACTCATTCCCCCTCACGGGCCTCCTCTTCCCTTCCAAAAGAACTGCCTTTTCTTGCCACTTTTATGAGATAATTTACCATATTCTATCTCTCTCTTTCTCCCTCTTTCAATATATTCCTCTCTCATTCAATAATTTGATTTTATTTTTTTAGATATCATCCCTTCATATTCAACTCACCCTGTGCCCCCCTACATATATATATATATATATGTATATGTATATTCTCTTCAGCTACCCTAATATTGAGGTCTCATGAATTATATACACCATCTTTCCATGTAAAAATGTAAACAAAACAGTTCAACTTTAGCAAGTCCCTTATGATTTCTCTTTCTTGGTTACCTATTCATGTGTCTCTTGAGTCTTGTGTTTGAAAGTCAAATTTTCTATTCAGCTCTGGTCTTTTCACTGAGAAAGCTTGAAAGTCCTCTATTTTATTGAAAATCCATATTTTTCCTTAGAGCATGATACTCAGTTTTGCTGGCTAGGTGATTCTTGGTTTTAATCCTAGCTCCATTGACCTCCAGATTATCATATTCTGAGCTTTTTGATCCCTTAATGTAGAAGCTGCTAGATCTTGGGTTATTCTGATTGTGTTTCCACGATACTCAAATTGTTCCTTCAAGTTGCTTGCAGTATTTTCTCCTTGATCTGGTAGCTCTGGAATTTGGCAACAATATTCCTAGGAGTTTTCTTTTTGGGATCTTTTTCAGGAGGTGATTGGTGGATTCTTTCAATTTCTATTTTACTCTGTGGCTCTAAAATATCAGGCACTTCTCCTTGATAATTTCCAATACTCTGTGACCAGATTTTGGGTTTTCTTGGTTAGGATCCTGGAGTGGTTTGCCATTTCCTTCTCCAGCTCACTTTACAGATGAAGAAACTGAGGCAAATAAGGTAAAGTGACTTGGCCAGGGTCACACAGCTTGTGTCTAAGGCCAAATTTGAACACAGGAAGATGAGTATTCCTTACTCCGAGCCCTGTGCTCCACCCACTTCATCACCTGGCTGCCCCCAAATAGAAATGGGAGCCTCCAATCTGTACGTAAGCATCCCTGTTGGCCACATACTGCATGGAATCCACACTCTAACAAAGCCCACAATGCTTAGGGCTGGCTTTTCAGTCCCTCCAAGGAGGGCCCCCTGGAACAGCCCCTCCTGCTTCTGGACACCTGTGATGATTAAAAAGGAAGATTTGGAAAGGAGACCCCTGGTCACAGAGCTTGGAGATCAAGGCCAGAAAAGCAACCTCAATTCTATGAAAAGTTTCACATTTCAGTGAACTAATTATTCATCATAGATATAAAAGCAATATTTTTGTTCTGCTCCTCGTAAGCCACATGGGGACATGTGCCAGTAAGGCAAAATGGGCTTAGTTTAATGGGTGTGCTTAAGGAGTTTGGCTTTTGTTTATGGTGAAAATACTTTCACCTGTTAAACGCTAAGCCCCAGGCCCAAAGCCCTATCAGGTGCGAAACCCCTGCGGGCGTAGATTAAAGACTTAAAAGGGGCCAATTCGGGAAGCAATGGGTCTCTGGACTCTGGTCTCTAGTCGTTGACTTGAGAACACCAGAGGCTTGGCTGCGAGGAGAGGCGACAAAACTATAGCCGGAAAAAATCCGAAGCAGAGCCGACCCCTGTGTGGACCCAGGAGTTCGAGTGGTGAATATGATTTATGCCATCTTATTTTTTTTGTGGCCTCCTGGCTACTCTTGTGAG
>JAQQSZ010003326.1:0-14478 GCA_028646595.1 Phalanger gymnotis
CATTCCCCCTCACCTGCCCTCTCCTCTCCTCCTACATAACTGCCTTTTCTTGCCACTTTTATGCGAGATAATTTACCCCATTCTATCTCTCCCCCTCAATATATTCCTCTCTCATGCCTTAATTTGATTTTATTTCTTTTAGATTGCTATCCCATTTTTCAAAAAAGAGAATATTCTGTAATCAATGGGTTAGTGAGCTTGACTCCAATGCCTGGGAAATGATTAAAGAAATAGTTGGTGAACATGTAGAAAAGTAATTGGTTATTACAAAGAGCCAGCATAACTTCATTAAGAACAGGTCATACCTGTTGGTGGAGTTGTGAACTAATCCAAACATTCCGGAGAGCAATTTGGAACTATACCCAAAGAGCTATAAAACTGCATACCCTTCGATCCAGAAATACCACTACTAGGTCTATATCCCAAAGTGATCATAAAAAAGGAGAAAAGACTCACATGTACAAGAACATTTATAACAGCTCTTTTTGTGGTGTTAAAGAATTGGAAATTGAGAGGATGTCCATCAATTGGGGAATGGCTGAACAAGTTGTGGTATATGAATGTAATGAAATACTGTTGCTCTATAAGAAATGATGAGCAGGCCAATTTCAGAAAAACCTGGGAAAACTCACATGAACTGATGCTGAGTGAAATGAGTTGAACCAAGAGAACACCGTACCTAGTAACAGCAACATTGTGCAATGATTAACTGTGATTGACTTAGCTCTTCTCAGCAATACAATGATCCAAGACAATTCCAAAAGACTTGTGATGAAAAATGCTATTCACACCCAGAGAAAGAACTAGGGATCCTGAATGCAGATTGACGCATAGTATTTTCACTTTTTTTCCCTCGCAGTTTTTCCCTTTTGTTGTGATCCTTCTTTCACAACATGACTAATGTGGAAATATATTTAACATGACTGCACATGTATAACCTCTACCAGATTGCTTGCTGTCTTTAAGAGGGGGGAAGGAAGGGATGGAGGGAGAAAAAAATTGGAACTCAAAATCTTACAAAAATGAATGTTGGAAACAATCTTTATATGTAATTAGAAAAAAACAAAATACTATTAAGTGCAACAAAAAAAAAGAACAGGTCATGCCAGACTAGCCTATTTTATTTTCTTATTAAACAAGTAGATGAGAGGAATGCTACAGATATATTTTACCTAGATTTTAGCAATTTTTTTGATAAAATATACTATTTAATGTAGAAGATTAAGAGATATCGGTGAAATAATAACATAATGAAATAGATTTGGAATGGTCAGGTGGCCAGACTTAAAGAATAGCTATTATGGTGCATAGTAGGTGTTTAATAAATGTTTATTGACTGTCTGACAGGCTCAGATGTTAACGCGGCATCTGGTTGTGGAATATCTCAGGGATCTGTGCTTGGTCCTGTCTTGTTTAATATTTTTATCAATGACCTAGATAAAGATGGTATGCTCTTCACTTTTGAAGATGACACAAAACTAGGAAGGATAGTTAACACAATGGATGACGGAGTCAGGATGCAAACAGATCTCAACAGGCTACTGCATTTAGCTAATTGGATGAAATTCAACAGGGATAAATGTAAAGTCTTGTAGTTGGAGACAAAAAAAAAAAAACCCACTGACTTCACAAGTATAAGGGAGGCTTGGTTAGATTACAGTTGTTCTGAAAAAGATCTGACTCAACATGAGTCAGTAGTATGATATGGCAGCCAAAAAAGGTAATATGTTTGTGGTCTGCATTAAGAAAAGAATAGTTCCCCAAAATAGAGAGGTGATAGTCGAGGCAGCTAGGTGGCACAGTGGATAGATACCAGACCTGGAGTCATCTTCCTCAGTTCAGATATGGTCTCAGACACTTACTAGCTAAATGGTCCTAGGCAAGTCACTTGACCCTCTTTGCCTCAGTTTCCTCATCTGTAAAATGAGCTTGAGAAGGAAATGGCAAATGACTCCAGTACCTCTGGCTAGAAAATACCAAATGAAGTCATGAAAATTTGGACAGAACTGAAAAATGACTGAACAACAAAAAGTTCCACTGTATTTGGCCTTGCCAGTCCTCATCTAGAGTGTTGTGTTAAATTCTAGGCACCATGTTTTAAGGACATTAATAAGTCAACTAGAATTTAGAGGAGGTCAGTCAGAATGGCGAAAGGCCTTCAGTCCCTGTCATGTGGGGATCAATCAAAATAATAAGGAATATTTGGCCTAAAGAAAAGACTAGAAGGCAATATGAGAGCTATCTTCAAGTAGTTAAAAGGCTACCTATTATGTGGAGGAGGAAATGGACTTATTTAATTTAGCCCCAGCGAGCAGAACCACTGGGTAAAGTTGCAAAGAAGACAATTTGGGTTTAGTGTTGTTTCAACAATCCAGCTAGCAGCTTCTGTGGGGGTGAAAGATCCACCCACAGCCAGCACCCAGAAAGCTGCCAGCACACCGCAAAAACACAGGTTCTTTTGATCTGCTTAACTAAGGAAAGCAAGGTGAAGGGATTTGACAAGCTCACTTTAATTCAGCATACAAATATCATTCACTTAGTTCAGGGGAAGACGCACCAGCACCCTGAACTTCAGAGCAAAATACAAACAAATTACAAACATCAACAGACAGACCCAGTACAATTCATAGTTACCAACATCTAGGTTCAGCCCAGGAGCTCAGAACAAGGGCTGGCCCAGAGTCACGCGTGCCACCACTGTTACGGCAAAGAGCTCCAAGGAAGCGGAAGCCAAGCTCTGGTTTTTATATCTTTTTCAGCGTCAGGGGTGAGTCACACATGCGACTCACCTACGTGACCTAAAATTGTCACAAAGAGGCAACTTAAACCCACATGGTCTAAGAGCCTCTGCTGTCCCAGACATGTAAACTAGGCCCTCCCTGGGGTTAGGCCCACCTTGGGCCCCACCTTAGTTGCAAATCCACACCCACATAGTTTTTATACCTAATAGGGGTTTGGGCCTGGGCCTTAGCACTTAGTAAGACTCAATGAAATACACTGAATTACTCAACAAAAAACAAACTCTTCAAGGGCACTTGTTGAACTAAGTGCTAGGGAGCCCATTTTGCTTACCAACACAAGTGTCAGCACAAACTTCCTAATAATTAGAGCTATCCAAAAGTGAATGGGCTTCCTTGAGAAATGGTAGGTTCCACTGCTGGGGAGGGCTTCAGGCAGAAGCCATATGACAGCTTGCAGGGTATGGCACAGCGAGGGTTTTTTTTAATGTATGGGTTGGACTGGATGACCCCTGAGGTCCCTTCCAATTCTCAAATCCTGTCATTCTGTGATATAGTTCTCCAGAGGAGATGACTATTTTGTAGAAGTACCATATTTTTCTTTTTGGCTCTCTGAATTCCAAAGATAGCACACTCCTTAAGTTCATACTTAACTTCTAATTTCTGCCTGAAAAAAAATCGCATATAGTCATTTTCCCTCCACTACTAAGATCTAGAACTTGGTATCTTTTTTTCTTCATAGACTGGGTAGAAGATATGTTGGGGGGAATTTCCTGTAGTGGAGGACAGGGGCTATCTATTTTGAATTTTTTTTAATTTTAATTTTTTTTTTTTGGAGAACAACACTATTTCCAGCACGTGGGGAAAGTTAACATGTTGAAGTAACCAGCACTTAACGCCACTTTGATTCTGAGGTTGCTGGCCAGTCACTGCAAGGGCTGGACAGACAACCCCAACCCATTCCAAGTGAAACCCTTCAGCACCTCTCAAACACCTTATAGAGATCTGGCAGATTGGCGAGCTGCAGGATGCTCCCATCCTTGGAGAAATGTTGAGGCGGTAAGAGGTGCGACCGGAAGGCTTTGTAGAGAATGTGCTCCACCGTCCACTTCCAGGAGACTGAAGAGGATTCACACTCTTCGCTCTCTTGGCCAGGGAGATTGGACTCCTCCACTACATACTGCTTCCTGATGGAGTAAAACATGGCGCACTCTTTACTGAGGCTTTGAAAACATTCCTTTTCTTCATCCCAGTTTACCTCAGTAGCCAACCGAAGCACGAACATGGGAAGCCCCTCTAATGGGGGGATATAGTTGTCAATCAGAAGAGGCAATCCGATCAGATTTCCTTCCTCATCGATTTCCAGGGAGAAATAGTCTGCAAGCATCTCGGCCTTCTTCTTCAGAAATTCAACAATGTATTCCGCGAGTCCCTCTTTGGGGCCATCTTCCTCTGTCCAGCCACTTTCTGGATGGTCCAAGGCAAGCATGGCCAGGTCGTATAGGGGTGCTGGCTCCGATAATCTCAGCACCCCAAAGTTGGCAAAGTCATAGATGAGGATCTGGTAGAAGAGTTCTTCACTGAGTTTAGTGGTGTTCAGAAGGTACAGCTTGGTCTGGTACTGGGCCAAGGCCCACTGTGGGGTCACACAGCCAACAAAGGAGTGGTCGCGCAGCATCTCCTGCAGAGCTTCGTGGCCTTTCTCGCTGATCTCTTCTTGCAGAGTCAACACGCTGGTGAGCTTGACCACTCGCCTCCTTGGGCAGCAGGCCGCCGTCATGTCCTCTGGTGGCATTTCAACATCTGAATCATCCCTTGGCCTCTTCCTGTGACCATCCATTTCAGGGGGCCGCCTGTCCCCTTTCTTTGGATCCTCTGGTGGCCCCGTCACTTCTGAGGCTGGCTGTGGGCTCTCTGGAAGCTCCTCCATCTCCTCATCAGGTTGGGCGGCTGTGGCCACTGGCTGGCGTTTGGGGCTCGGGGCAGGGGGGTGCCCAGCTGAGGGTCTGCTCACAGGCTGCAGAAAAGCATCAAGCTTCTGCTCGCGGGAATCTGTGCGGATCATCTGGTGGGCGTAGACCTTGTCGCTCGCTCCCTGGGTCAATGCTGAGGCCCCAGGAGCAGGAGCGGATTTCAGCCCCTTGGTCACCGGGCCAGCAACTCCCGGCAGCAGAGTCTGCGTGAAGTAGGTGCGTGAGGAGTTGGCACCCAGGAGCTGGCCCTCAATGTGCTGCTGCACACGCTCCAGGATGCTGTCTTCGTGGAGGAAGTGCACCTCATGCTTGGTGGGGTGCACGTTGACATCCACATTCTGCGGGGCGATTTCCAGGCTCAGGTAAAGAAATGGGTGTGTGTTCTTGGGCAGGTAGGCCGCGTATACACTCTCCACGGCCTTCTTCAACGCAGTGGATTCAACTAGTCGGTGGTTGATGAAGAGTAATAGAATGCATTTCTTCACAGAGTAGTTGGCATTGGAGATGTAGCCTTTCATTTTGAAGGCAAGCACTGGGTCATCACAGCCCACCTCGATTAATTCTCTGCTAACGGCATTTCCAAAGATGGATCGGATATTGTCCACCACGGTGGCATTCGGCAGGGTCCGAACGTCAGGCGTCGTCTCACCTTGTTTTTTAACTGAGAAGCTGATGCCTGAATTGTGTATGGAATACCTGCCAACAACCTCTAAGATTTTACCATATTCTTCACTGGGGTTTCTTAAAGCTTTTCTCCTTGTGGCTATATTGTAAAAAAGGTCTTCAACCGTGATCTGCGTCCCCTGGTTTCCAGCACACGGCTTAGGAGGCGCTTTGAGTTTTCCATCCAAGTAGCTTGCTCTGTATGCACACTTGGCATCCACTGTCTTCGTTGTCACAGTCACGTGAGCCACATGGCTTATGCTAGCCAAGGCCTCCCCCCGAAAGCCGTAGGTAGAAATGCAAGCCAGATCTTCAAATGACTGCAGCTTGCTCGTAGTGAACCGCTCACACACAACGTCCAGATCTTCTTTCCGAATTCCGGTACCATTGTCTTGAATCTGAATCAGTTTGAGGCCTCCCTCTTTAACGGTCACCTGGATACTTGTGGCTTTGGCATCCAGGCAGTTCTCGATCATCTCCTTGATGGCGTTGGCTGGGCGCTGGATAACCTCCCCCGCAGCGATGCGGTTCACGACCTTCTCGTCCAGTCGCCTAATCACCCCCGCCACCAGGGACATGACGGCAGCGGCCAAAACTTGGATGGCGCCAAGCAGCTCAACAACGCCCCTCTCGTCCAATCGTGGCAGTCAGTGTTTGGGAGCTAGGCAGACTCTTGCAAACGAACTCCCCTGTCAGCAAATCACCGCCGTTCCAGCATCGGGTGCTAGGCTGATCCAAGAGGGAAAAAGGCCCCTTGCAACCAATCCCTGAAGCTTCTAGGAAACGAGGCAGATCTGTGCAAACGAATTTCTCTCAGCCAATCACTTTAGCTTCGGTTAGCTTCCTCAACGCCCCATGCAAATAAGTGCCCCTTTCAGCCAATCCCCTCCGCCTAGTCTGGGGTGCCAGGCAGATCCGTAAGAATAAACGGTTCTCCCAAATCAATTACCTCCTCTGCTTTGGTCACATTGCACCTTCTCCAGTTTTCCTCATCCTCCGCTCTAGGTCTGAAGGAACTGTCCTCTGCGGCAGTGGAAACGCCGCGGTGATTGGACCACTCAGATGCCTATCGCTATCAGGAACGGTCTCGTGATCGCCTCCAAATGCAAAGAAGATCAAGGGACCGCCTCGGTGCTCTCCCCATTGGCCGAGCCACCGAGCGGGCGCCCTGCAGGCGCAATCCGATTGGCCCTCTCTGTTTTCTAAAATTAAAAAAAAAAAATCACCACGCCAGTGCAGCCAATCAGCGGCGGGCGGCGGGTCTTCTCGGGAGTGTCTTTTACCCTCATCAGCGGACTCGGACTAGAAAGTTTGTTTCCGCTCACTCTCTCGCTCTCCTCCGACCGACCTCCCAGGCAGCTGCCAGCGATGGCATTCTCCAAGATGTGGGCCACTCCGAAGAGGAGGCGCGCAGAGCCCGAGGAGCAGCACGTGTTCCGGCCCGAGTGGACCCAGCGAGCGGGACGACGGAGAGGGGGCCGAATGTCTGGTGTGCCGCAGGCCCATCGTGGCCACCCGCGAGCGCGATGTGCGGCGCCACTTTGAAGCCGAGCACGAGCACTATGAGGCGTATGCGGCGGGCGGGGAGCGCGCGGCGCTGGTAGAGAGACTGCGGCGCGGGGACGCGCTGGCGGCTGCCGCGCTGTCCTCTATCTGTTTTGAATTTTAATTAAGTGTAGTAGGTATTCTCAAGCCTTGTTTTGATTCGTTCTCATTGCCCCCACTTATAAGGACTTTGTTTTTGGCATCGATTATGTCTCCTTGAGAAGCGCTATAAGATGGAGAAAACAATAGCTCATTACCCTCGCAGGGTTGTTGGGAGGATAAATAAGATAGTGTATACGCAGTATAGACCTTAAAGCACCGCATGAAGGTGAACAATGACAGTGACAATACTGAAAATGTTAATGATGATGGTGGTGGCGGTGATGAGGATGATGAGGATGCTCTTGAGGGAATCCTGAGTGAGGACAGAGCTAAAGAAATGCCTAGTAAGAAGGTCCAAGTTGAACCTGGTCCATGGAAACTCAGAGCCCTGGTTCTTGGCCAAAGGCACCTAAGCTTTTCTGAGACCTTATTCTATTGTACTGGTTCAAAATAAACATAAGTAATGAAACTTATATTACCTGCTATAGATGCCTGAAAGTCGAGGTATACCATTGTGGCAAAGAAAACAACCAGGGTGCTCTTACTCCAGACTAAAAATGGATGTATACCCAAATTGCAATTAAGCCAAAAATATTCACTTTGGACTGTGCAACCATTATGTCAGAGGTTCTCATGTAACACAAAGAGAAACATGCTGTACTAGAGGGAGTCTGGACATCAGAAGATCATCAGGTCATCAAATCTCTGGCACTAATTAGCCATGTGACCTTGGGCTTCACCTCTCTAGATGTCACACACACATACCCCTTTAAAATGGGCCATTTGACTAGATTATGTTTGAAGTACCTTCTAACTCTTGACATTCTGTGACCAATTTTAATAAAATTTAAGAAAATTATATAAATAATTTATCCTCATTTGATCCCATTAAATACCGTTTTTGGCTTCATTTAACTAAACGTTAGAGGTAAATATGCACCCTCTCTCATTATTCAGGTTGTTTCTGCAGTTTTCCAATTGGATCTGGAGGGGACTTGTTTCCACTAAGGCGCCATCCACATAAATGTGTTGGAGAACCTGTTTACCAATCTTTCTGAGTCACTGTTTATCATTCGTGGAACAATTATTGTGTTGCTCTAGACCAAGGTGGGGAACCTGTGGCCTAGAGGTTACATGTCACCCTCTAGTTCCTCAAGTGTGGCCCTTTGATTGAATCCAAATCAGGGCCACACCCCTGGTCTAGACAGAACATATCTTGGCTCTCTAGGAGCCAGAAAAAGAAAAGAAGCAAGTGAATGGGAATGAATTAACATTTATTAAATGTCTACTGTGTCCCAGGAACTGTACCAAGTGCTGAAGGTACAAAAGAGGCAAAAGATAATCCCTGCCCTCAATGAGCTTATGATCTAATTAGAAGCTTCCATTAGTAGTGTGTTGGGGAGTACAGGGGAAGTAGAAATAGCAGGCCTCGACCATTAGGGAGTTACTTCAAATAGTGTCATAAGAAACACACCGTTTATGTAGCTGTAAAGGAGAAGGGAGATTTCCTTAGCCTATGACAGACTCCATCAGAAGCCCAATTAAGATAACAGACTGCTTGGCATGGCAGAAAGATCACTGGATTCAGAGTTGTAAGACCTTGGAGAAAGTTTTGACAGTGTGACCTTAGATAAATCACTTAATTTTTCTGAGCCGCAGTTTCCTCATTTGGAAATTGAGAGACTTGAGCTAGTCATTTCAAATTACTTCATCCTTACCCTTCCATGAAACTGTTCGTACTCTTTAACTGAATAATTACATTTTGAGAAATATGCCCTGAGGAAATAATCCTAAATGGAAAAAAGTAACTATACAAAGATATTCATAGCAGCACTATTTAATTTATACTAATGAAAAATTGTAACTAAGACAAATACTCTATAATAGGGGAAAGGGTTAGCAAAGAATAGTGTATTAATATAATACATTACTCTTTTTAAAAAAAAAAAAGGTCAAAATCTGGACAATGCTGATACATGAAAATGTATATGTGAAATAATGGTAAAGGAAAAGAACAGGATACTATATTGCATAGACACATAGATTACCATTAGGTAAAAACAAAGCATTGAGTAGTGGACTGAAAGCTAGCTTTAGAATCAGGATTCAAGTCCTTCCTCAACACATATACTGGCTTTGTGACCCTGGTCACATCACTTAACTTCTGTATATCCAAGACGGTTCTCAAGGACTGATGGAGAGATGTGCCTATAGCAATGAAATTATAGGGCTATTCTCTTTCTTTCTCCCCCCCTTTCTCTATATGTATATACACATATATATGTATACATATATATACACAAAACACATATGTAGTAATGAATATATATGTGTATATACACACAAACATATATGTGTTTAATTCAATTAATTCAGAGGTAGATATAGTTTAAAGTTCTTTTTTCAGTGGGTGGGGGGCAAAATTTCATCTGTAAAAAAATAATACTGCATATTATATTACATATACATCTTATTACATTATACACATACATTATATTATAATAAACCCCTCCTCACAAAGTATAATGCTCCAAAAATTGTGAACATTGACCCCAAGAAGACCTAAATTGGACTTGAGTCTCCAAGCAAGCCTACATCGCCCCATCAAGTTTCTGGTGATATCCCTGAGGGTTTGAGGTGATTCTACTCTAATGTTATTGACTTAAGACATCATTCCAGTGTGTCCATCCTAGTATCAGTTGGCAGTGGCTAGGTGTGAGAGGGGGAGGTTTGGAGTAGTAAACCTCTAAGATCACTTTCAACATTGCTGTTAGGTAGTGTAGTGAATAGAGTGCTGGGCATTTGATGGTAGAATGAATAAAATGCTGGATCCAGAGTCAGAAAGTCTTGAGTTCAATTTCAGACACTTCCTAAATGTGTAACCTCGGGCAAGTAAGTCATTTAACTTTTGGCTGCTTCAGTTTCCTCATTTGGGAATGGGGATGATAATAGCACCAACTATTGGTTGCAAGAACCAAATGAGATAATATTTGTAAAGCACTTTGCAAATCTTAAAGTGCTATATAAATGCTAACTACTATTTCAGCCCTATGATCCTATGATTAAAATCACAAAAAATGGAATGATTTATCCATGAGTCTCAACTCTAACCACCCTAAAGAGAGGGTAAAATGGGCTTTTGTAATTAATGCCTGTAAAACAGTCTTTGGCTACAGTGGTCTTTAAGAGTTTGAAGGGCTGATACATGGAAGAAGGTTTAAACTTGTTCCATATGGCCCCAGAAGGCAGAACCAGAAGCCATAGGGAAGACCGGAAAGAACTAGATTTAGACCGGATGGAAGAAAAATTGTACTGCAATTAGAGCTATCCGAAAGTAAAACAAGCTGCCTTGAATAGCAGTTCACCTTCGTTAAGAGATCTTTGAGCAGTGACTGGATGATCACCAGTTGAGTGCAGGGGATCCTTGTAGAGGGATGGGGTTGGAGTAGGATGACCAGATGATGATCAAGAGTTGGAATGAAGGCATCTTAGGAGCCAGCTAGTCCCACCATTTCATTTTACAGATGAGGAATCTAAGGCCCAGAAAGGTTGTGATTTGCCCAAGGTCACACTAACATCAGAGGTAGGATCTGAACCTGACCTCATGGTAGGTGTTCTAACCAAATGGGCTCTGAAGCCTCTTTCAGCTCTGACATGGTGATACTCTTCAGATTCTTAGAAATAATCCCGTTCACATTTACCCAGACTTCATGGATCACCTGAGAACTTCAACATCCACACCATCTTTTAAGGTCTTCCTTTTCCTTTTGCCGACTGTCTTAAGTCTTGCCAATTACTTTTCAAAATACCTGGAGTGAGCACCATCTTGCATGCAAAAAGTGAAGTGCCATTGGAAGTCATTAAGTGTTAGCCACCTCTTGTCTTCTCCACTACAAAGGCAATTTCATGGAAGTAAATCTCAATCACATTTTGTTTATCTCAGGTAATATGTGCCAGCTAATCAGTCCAATCAATCCTTCTGCAGTGTAATTACCAGCTCAGTTAAGGCGTCAGTGTCTGCCAGGAAGTACCATTAAGCTTAAATTGGTTCCCTAGGCAATATCTTAATTACATAGATTTTAATTTTTAAAATGAGTTTATTTAAAAAAATAGTTTAATGATGTAATTATCGATTTCCTTCCATTGTGCTAGGGAACAAGTTGGTCATGCACTAGGGAATTATTGATCATCACCTCCTCTTGGCATTAATCTGGGCCAGCTGGTATGATTTGTTGTTAATCACACTCATCTTCTTATCAGAGGATTGTCTCAGGTTTCATATGCCATCCTACCTGGTTTAAAGAATTGAAATCCAGGATTGGAAAAATTAAGTTTTTCAGTATAGGGCCAGTCAAACTGTGCCAAAGGAGCACAGGCTTATGGAAAAAAAATAGGCTACAGATGAACAGAATTATCATTAAAATAAAAATATGCAATGTTGGTGTTTCTTTAGGCTATGCAGATATGCAAAGTCATCAGAAGCTGCTAAAATGGAATGTGGGAGGCCTCTTGAGAATTTTGTAGATGTCCGCTATAAACAGATAGATCTTTCTGAGGCTGAATTGTAATAGGTTAAGGTCTCATTATGTCTTAGAACCAGAAGGGATCTAAAAAAATATGCCCCGCTGTCACCTTATGGGGCAGCTAGATAGAACAGTGGATAGAGTGCCAGGCCTTGAGTCAGGAAGACTCATCTGCCTGAGTTCAAATTTGGCCTGACAGTAGCTGTGTGACCCTGGGCAAGTCATTTAACCCTGTTTGTCTTAGTTTCCTCTTTTGTAAAATGACCTGGAGAAGTATCTTTGCCAAGAAAACCCCAAATGGGGTCATGAATAATCACACACAACTGAACAACAGCAACTATGCCCCTATACCATGGATTTGTAAACTTTTTTGGGTGTGTCTTAGACCCCTTTGGCAGTCTGGTGAAGCCTATAGATCCCCATTTAAAATCATGTTTTTTAAATAAAGGAAATACTAAATTTCAGTTAGAGGTTAGTGAAGATAAAGATGAAATTTTTTGCTCATGGCTTCGTTAGGGAAAACTGGTGAGTAGCCTGGTCCTCTGCACATTAACTCTTTCTGAAATCAGGCCTGAACATTGAAAGACTGTCTATGTGTGAGAAAGAGAAAGAGAAAGCTACCACTGCTAGACAGCATCCCTGACCTCCTTAGAATAAGGATCGCTCCCCAGAAGGCCTCTAGACTCTTTGTAGATAGCCCAGCCCCTCAGAGTAAATAATTTTCTTTTTAAAATAAAATGTTTTATTGATGCTTTTTTCACTATCATTTCTTAGTAAGCTCCCCATCCAACTATAGAAATCTTTCATGTAAAAAAGAAAAATGGTTAAGCAAAACTAATAGATAAATTTATCTTATCCAGCAGCATATGCGACATTCCATACCCATAGTCTACCACCTCTCTCCAGAGAAGAGAGAAGTATATGTTTCATCATCAGCCCTCTAGACTTGAGATTGGTCAAGTAGATCATTTCCTTGTCTATATCTGCTTAAAGTCTTTTTTAAAAAAAGTGTAACTAAAGGAAGCAGTGCTAGCTAGTGTCTTTATTTCTTCATGTTAATGTTAATTACAAATCCTTGGAGAGACCTCTGATCTATAGTAAAAGATCCCCATAGTCATAAATAATCCTAGTTTATCAAAGACTTTTTAAGCAATGAAGTCTTTGCATTAATCTCTGCTTTGGTTGTTGGATCCATAAAGATTGTTTTCAAATCAAGCTGTTGAATCCATTTCCCTAGTGTAATAATAGATTTCCTAGCTTCTAAAAACATACCTCCCCAAATGCTTCTATGACCAGTTCTGAAATCTAAGGATCTGGATTTAGGTTTGGGAAGGGGGAATTATTACATCATTTCAGTTCACGATCAAGAGAAATTTTATGCCCACATACATATTAGTTACGTGAAATATGTCAGTCTCCATTATAGTCTATTCAAATCAAAATCACTTTGGATAAAAGTGGACAAAAATCCAAAGAGGAATTGGCCAGATTTTCAAAGGCTCAAAGCTCATCTTGGGAAGTCTGTGACAAACAGCATCACCTGAGCCCTTAGCCTCTGAGCCTTAGTCCTCTTTCCCAGACTGTGTGACCTTTCAATTTCATAGGAGGATCTCAGTTAATCAGGCAGGCACCTATGCCTTTTTACAAACTGAAATGTTATCTCTTGGCCTCAGGAAACCTCTGCTGAGTCTTAAACACAGCCCCTGGTGTGGATTGATTCATTGATCCAGTAATCAGAATGTTCCAGGTTGGGTCAGAAAAGAGCAAGTCCCTGAAAGCAAATTGATATATGATTAAATAGCATTGCCAGTCTCTTGAATAAAGAGTCTAATCCCAGTCTTTTAACCCAAGCAAGATTCAGATTTACTCCAGTTGTGAGGCAAAAGTGTTTCCTAACCAGGCAAATGCTGAGACCTTCCTTTATATAGCTTCCTGGTTCTGTCCATGTGGAAGTTTAAGCAATTAATGAAATTGGTGTTTGGTCTTTGTTGTTGTTGTTCAGTCTTGCCCTTTGTGACTCCAAATGGTTTGCCATTTCCTTCTCCAGCTCATTTTACAGATGAGGAAACTGAGGCAAGGAGAGTCAAATGACTTGCCCAGGGTCACACAGCTAGTGTCTGAAACCAAATTTGAACTAGGGAAGACAGGAGTCTTCCTGACTCCAGGCCTAGCACTTTATCCACTGCACCACCTAGCTGCCTACAGTTTTACAACGTGTATCTTTTCCTATACTTTGGTGTGTGATCATCAGTGTGCATACACGTTCCAAGAATGCAGATGGCAACTCATCCATGACTTCTCCTTCTATGTGACTCTCATCTATGTTGCTTCATAAATTCTAATGATGGGGTCCACCCAAGTGTTGGGAACCTCTCAACATTGTGAGGATATCAATGAAGTCCATGGGCTGTCTATCAATTTTTTCTTTTTCTTCTTGCTTGGCCCACCTCCATCTCCCTAATTATTTCTCTTGCTCTAAATCTATGATTCTAAGATGGCAGAAGTCATCTTATCTTGCACATTTTTTTATTGGTAAAATGACAGATTACTGACACCCACCTTGCTTCTATCCATTGCCTTTTAGGGATCTTGCAACTTTAACTCTTTGGATATGATTCATAGCCAAATAGTATTGTTTATTTGAATAGGTAAGAGTCATTGTTAACATGTTTCAGCTTGCTTGCACCCACTATGTATCTTTCAAGAAAAAATATTCAAGGACAATATTGGTGTTTAAAAGATGGGCCTTTATTTCAAGAAGCTTGGAATCATTTCCTCAAAGTAATCTGGCCTACTGTAGTAGGAAGGCCGAATTTATGATCTCAAAAAGGATCATATAAATATCTGAATGGTTCGAAATCGTTGGGTATACAGAATTCTCCAAGCAGAAGGCATCAAAAAATTTATTCAGGGCCCAGAGCAACAAATTAGCGA
>JAQQSZ010003327.1:0-14477 GCA_028646595.1 Phalanger gymnotis
TAAAAAAAATGGAAAAAAATATTCATTAGGGGAATTGGTCTATAATTTTCTTTCTCTGTTTTGACTCTACCTGGTTTGGGTATTAGTACTATATTTGTGTCATAAAATGAATTTGATTAGGACTCCTTCTTCATCTATTTTCCCAAATAGTCTATAAATATAGGAATTAATTGTTCCTTAAATGTTTGATCTAATTCACATGTAAAACTATCTGGGCCTGGAGATCTTTTCCTAGGGTGTTCATTGATGGCTTGCTCAATTTCTTTTTCTGAGATGGGTTTATTTAAAAATTTTACTTCCTCTTCTGTTAACCTGGGCAATTTATGTTTTTGTAGGTATTCATTCATATCCATAAGGTTGCCAAACTTATGGGCATACAATTGGGCAAAATAATTCCTAATTATTGTTTTGATTTCCTCTTCATTAGAAGTGAATTCACCCTTCACATTTTTGATACTGGTAATTTGATTTTCTTATTTCTTTTTATTAATCAAATTGACCAAAGGTTTATCATTTTTTTGTTTTTTTTCATAAAACCAGCTCTTTGTTTTATTTATTAATTCAATAGTTTTCTTACTTTCAATTTTATTAATCTCTCCTTTGATTTTCAGTACATACAATTTGTTATTTAATTGGGGATTTTCAATTCATTCTTTTTCTAGCTTTTTCAGTTGCAGGCCCAATTCATTGATCTCCTTTTTCTCTGTTTCATTCATGTAAGATTTTAGAGATATAAAACTTCCCCAAAGAACAGATTTTGCTGCATCCTATAAGTTTTGGTATGTTGTCTCATTATTTTCATTCTCTTGAATGAAGTTATTTATTGTTTCTCTGATTTGTTCTTTGGTCCACTCAATTTTTAGAATTAGATTATTTAGTTTCCAATTAATTTTAGCTTACTTTTCCATGGTTCTTTATTAAAAATAATTTTTATTGCATCGTGATCTGAAAAGTATGCTTTGACTACTTCTGCTTTTCTGCATTGGATTTTGAGGTTTCTACATCCTAGTACATGGTCAGTTTTTGAGTATGTGCCATGTACCACTGAGAGGAAAATATTTTCCTTTTTATACCCATTCAGTTTTCTCCAGAGGTCCATCATATCTACCTTTTCTAAAATTCTGTTCACCTCCTTAACTTCTTTATATTTATGTTGAGGTTAGATTTATCAGGTTCAGAGAGGGGGAAGTTGAAGTCTCCCATTATTATGGTTTTGTTGTCTATTTCTTCCTGTAAGTCCATTAAACTCTCCTCTGAGAATTTGCATGCCATGCCACTTGATGCACATGTGTTAAACAAAGATATCGCTTCATTGTGCATGCTGTCTTTTAGCAGGATGTAATGCCCTTCCTTATCTGTTTTAATTAAATCTATCTTTACTTTTGCTTTGTTTGAGATTAGGCTTGCTCTTCTACTTGTTTTTTTTTTTTAATTTAGCTGAAGTATAATATATTTTACTCCAGCCTTTTACCTTTACCCTGTGTGTATCTCCCTGTTTCAAATGTGTTTCTTGTAAACAGCATATTGTAGGATAACGATTTTTAATCCAGCCTGCTATCTGCTTCTGTTTTATGGGAGAGTTCATCCCATTCACATTCACAGTTATAATTTCTACGTGTGTCTTTTTCTCCATCCTATTTCCCCCTGTTTTTGCTTTTATTTCTTCCTTTCCCTTCCTGGTCTTCTCCCTCCCTTCTTTCCCTCAACTTTAATTTGTTTTTGTGTCTTTGTGTTGGGGATCCTTGAAGAGTTTGGTTTTTGTTTCCTTTGATTAATTGAGAGTATTTCATTGAGTCTTACTAGGTGCTAAGCCCCAGGCCCAAACCCTTGCTAGGTGCTAAGCCTGTGTGGGTGTGAAGCTTCCAGGGTCTTAAGGGAAGGTGCTAACTCCAGAGCCAATCATAGTAGCCTAAGTTCTGGTCATTTAGATGACCTTTGATGAAGTCTGAAATGGTATAAGAAGAGAAGACAGAGCTATTTGCTCAGGGCTTTCACTCTTAGTGGTTAACTGATGTGGAGACTCCAGGCAGCTGTAGACCCCTCCAGCTTTCTCGGATGTCCAGACTTGGTTTTTGTGGTAATTATGAATTGTATTTGTTCTGTCTGTTGGTGTTTGTAATTTGTTTGTATTTGCTCTGAAGTTCAGGGTGCTGTCTTTTTCCCCTGAACTAAGTGAATGGTATTTGTATGCTGGATTAAAGTGAGATTATTAACCCTTTAACGTTGCTTTCCTTAGTAAAGAAGATCAAAAAACCCTATGCAGGCAGTGTTCTTGTTGTTACACTTGTGTTTGTCTTTCACCCCCACAATGGCTGCTAACAGGACTGTTGAAACAGCCTCTTCATTTGATGTAATTTACCCTTTTCTACTACTTCCTTACCTCCTTTCCCATAACCTTCCCCTTACATCTCTTAGTTATGTTTTCTATCCTTATATCAGTTATTGTATACAAACATTCACAGTCTATGTGTATCCCTTTCAATTGTCATATTAGCGATACTATTCTCAAGATTCACACACACACACACACACATATAATACGTGAGATGATATAATCCTATATAAAGATGTAAATAATTTGACCTTATTGGTGAATAAGGTTTGTGAGGTTTTTCCCTCTGTTTGCATTTTTTGTCTCTTTTGAGTTTGGTATTTGAAGATCAAATTTTCCATTGAGTTCTGGCCTTTTCATCAGGAAGGTCTGGAATTCACTTATTTCTTTGAATGTCCATCTCCTTGCCTGAAATTTATGCTTAATTTTGTCGGGCAGTTGATGCTGTGTTGTAGTCCCAGCTCCTTTGCCCTTCAGAATATCATATTCCAATTTCTTCTGTCATTTATTGTAGAAGCTGAAAGATCATGCATGATCTTTACTATACTTCCATGGCATTTGAATTGTTTCTTTTTGGCTGCTTGCAATTTTGCTATAATATTTCTTGATGTTTTCAATTTGGAATCTCTTTCAGGGGGTGATCGGTATATTCTTTCAATGACTATTTTACCTTCTGGTTCTAGGACCTCTGGGCAGTTATCTTTGATAATGTCTTCAAAGATACTGTCAAGGCTCTTTTTTTCATTGTGCATTTCCCAGTAGACTATTTTCCAGGTCAGTTGTTTTTTCCAAATCAGATATTTCAAATTTTTTTTCCTATTTTTTCATTCTTTACATTTTGTTTTACTATTTCTTGATGTTTCACAGAGTCATTAGCTTCCACTTGCTCAGTTTTAACTTTTAATTATTTGCTGTCTTCATTTTACTTTTGAGTCTCCTTTTCCAGTTGGTTGATTTTACCTCTCAGAGTGTCTCTATTTAGATTCGGAAACTCCATAGCCATTTCACCTATCTTATTTTTAGTGGTCTTTTATTATTTGTAGTTTACAACACACAGTTCTACATAATTTTGAGTTCCAGATTTTCTTCACTTCTCCCCCCGCCACCTCCCCAAGACAGCATGGAATCCCATATAACTTCCACATATAGCTTTGCTCTGAATTAATTTACACACTAGTCAAGTTGTGGAGAAGAATTATGACCAATGGAATGAATCATGAGAAAGAAGAAACAGAAACAAACAAAAAAAGCCCAAAATAAAAATAATACAGAGAAAAAAAAAAGGGTGGGGAAGGCAAGCATGAAGTTTGCCTCAATCTGCATTCATACTTCACAGTTTTTTCTCTGGATGTAGATAGCATTCTCAATCATGAGACCTTTGGCATCGTCTTTGCACATTGTGTTGCTGAGAAGAGCAAAGTCTGTCAACGTTAGTCCTCACAGAATCCATATATCTGAGGTTGTGTATAATGTTCTCCTGGCTCTGCTCCGCTGACTCAGCACTATGTCATGTAAGTATTACCAGGTGGTTATGAAGTCCGTATCATCCCCATTTCTTATAACACAATAGTATTCCATTACCTTCATATACCACAGGTTGTTCAGCCATTCTCCAATTGATGGATATCCCCTTGATTTCCAATTTTTTGCTACTACGGAAAGAGCCGCTACAAATATTTTTGTACATAGGTGTCTTTTTCCCACCTGTGTGACCTCTTTGGGATATAACCCTAGAAGTGGTATTGCTGGGTCAAAGAGTATGAACATTTTCATAGCCCTTTGGGCATAGTTCCAAATTGCTCTCCAGAATGACTGGATCAGTTCACAACTCCACCAGCAATGTAACAATATTATAATTTTCCCACATCCTCTCCAGCATTTATCATTTTTCTGCTTTGTCATTTTACCCAATCTGACAGGAGAGATGTGGTATCTAAGGATTTTTTCATTTGCATTTCTCTAATCAGTAGTGATTTGGAGCATTTTTTCATATGCCTATACATATTTTAATTACTTCCTCTAAAAAATTCCTGTTCATATCCCTTGGCCATTTCTCAATTGGAGAATGACTTGTATTCCTATAAATTTGGCTCAGTTCCCTGTGTATTTTGGAAATGAGGCCTTTATCAGTGACATTAGTTGTAAAAATTTTCTCCCAATTTTCTGCTTCCCTCCTAATCTTTGTTGCATTGGCTTTTTTTGTACAAAAACATTTCAATTTAACATAATTGACATCCATTTTGCATTTTGTAATGCTCTCTATCTCTTGTTGGGTCATGAATTCTTTTCTTTCCCATAAATCTGATAGGTAAACTATTCTTTGCTCTACCAAATTGCTTATAATTTCAGCCTTTATTCCTAAATCATGAACCCATTTTGACTTTATTTTGGTATATGGTGTAAGATATTGGTCTATGGCTGGTTTCAGCCCTACCATTTTCCAATTTTCCCAAAAGTTTTTGGGAAACAGTGAATTCTTAGCCCAGAAGCTGGCCTCTTTGGGTTTATCAAAGTGTAGATTGCTATAGTCATTGACTTCTCCATCTTGTGTACCTATCCTACCCCAATCTTATTTTATAAGGACTTGAATTTCTTCAGTTGTTTTTTTTTTTGCATTTTTTCCATTTTTTCTTCTACCTCCCTAATTTGCTTTTAAAATCCTCCTTTAGCTCTTCCAGTAATGCTTTTGGTGCTTGAGACCAGTTCTCATTCTCTTTTGAGGTATCAGAAGTGGGTATGGTGTCATTGCTATCCTCTTCCAAATTGGTATTTTGATCATGCCTGTCTCCATAAAAAGAATCAATGGTCTTCAGTTTTTTTGTGCCCTTCTTCATGTTGGTTAGCTTTTTCCTGGCTTTACAATGAATTTCTGCTTTTTGGTGCTCCCGTTTTTTTTTTTTTGTTGTTGTTGTTGTTCTGGGGATTGTGAGTCTAGTTACTGGCTTTGTGTATTATAGCCTTCAGTTTCCTGAGGTGTGGGGAAGGAGTCTGTATGCCTGAAATCTCCTCTTCCCCTGGGACTGCTTTCCAGCACTGTTGCTCTTCAGCAATGGTCTCAGCTGTTTTTGTTTGTGCTGGTGTCTGCCACTTCCCCTGGGGGTGAAAAGGTATGACTTGTCTCCTGGTGTGCTGGCTCTGCCCCTCTGGGACTCAAGAACTCCCATGGCTCAACCACTGAAACCCCAATTCTGTCTCCTCTATTACAGTGTGTTTTTTTCCTGAGGAATTCCCTTGGTCAGTGGGGGAGGGATTAGAGCTATTTAGCTGGCCATTATGTCTCCCAGAAGTTCAAGAAGACATGTTTCATACCTTTGGGCTGCAAGCCTCAAGAGGTGGTGTCTCACAGCCGGTGTTGTTGCATTGCTGCCTCTCATTGCTTCCACAAACTCCTTTCCTGTGTTGGGAGTCTTGGGAATCTCCCCCAGTTTCAGGTGCCCAGCTTTCTCCCAGCCTGTCTGACTGGTTGTTTTCTGCAGTTGCTTCAGCTTTAGTGCTGTGTGGGGCAGCTCCGTAGGCCGTTTGCTCTCACAGGCTACAGATCTGTCCCATCGACCATTTGGACCCTCCTGGCTTGCAAATTTGCCCCCCTCAGACTGCTAGCCCCTTCTAACTATCTCAAATCTAAGTATCTCAAATCTCAGATTCACTTTTTTATAGGTATCTGACAGAGATTGCTAGAGAGCTCCAGTAAGATGCTGTTTTCACACTGTCATCTTGGCTCTGCCCTGGACAGCATTCTTTTCAAATGCATTGTGTACAGAATCTACCCCAATTTGTTCTTCTTTGCTCTGTAAAATCTAGAAGTAATAGGTAGATTTTATAGAGAGGCAGACTTTAGCGCTGCGTAAGCAAGTCCCTAGTTATTATAAAGAATGTACTTTTAGTCTTTACTGAATAAGAATTACTACCACATGTAAGTTAACCTGTTACGAGTGGGTAGGTCTTTTCTGATCTATCATGAACAACATTGAGAATCAGAACATCTCTCTAACAGGTCCTTATTCTTTTAATAAAAATCTACCTGACAAATTTATCTGAAAAGATGAGGATAAACTAAGCAAATATTGTAAACAATTTTATAATATGAAGCCCAGCAAACATACTAATGGTTTATTATTTTTATGTAAGTAATCTAGATTTCTTGCAGAAACTGTAGTACCTGGAACTCTTCAAAATTATCCTTTTGAAAATTTGCCTCCCAAATATTTTCCATATATTTCTGAAGCCATGTAAATAAACCCTAAGTTTCCTGAATCAGAAGATAATTAAAAATATATCAAAGTCGATCCAAAGAAAGAAAACAATGGAGACTCTTCAGCTAGAAAATAGAACCATTTGACATGTGCCTATAGGAAGAATAAAATCTTAAATTCCAATATAATTCTATTATGAAATCTCATCAGATAGAGGCAACTCTGAATACACAATGTCAGTAAAATATAAGTTCTGACAGATCCTGCCAAACTTTTCATTCTTTGAATATGAGACTAAGAGAAGGTCATGAATTTTTTACCTGAGAACTGGCTTTGTTATTTCAGAATGGCTCACTGCTAATTTGTCTGCAAGAAGATGGGTTTTTCAAACACAGGAACTCTAAAAGATCATCTACTAAGTCATAAACATGTTGTGATGTGCTCTATCAGGGGAGGGAATAATCCTACCCAGTGAAAACATATTTCCTTAGAGAGTTGAAGTATAATATTTTAACATAGGATATTATCTGGAGTCATGAGAAATTGAGTTCAAATCCACTCTCAGACATTTTCTAGCTTTGTTAATCTGGGTAAGTCACTTCAATTTTCTCAGCCTCAGTTACCTTATAACTCTCAGAGTTGAATTGAGAATGAGATATTTCTGAAGCACTTCAGAAACTATGAAGTGCTATATAAATGTTATCTACTATTACTATGATTATTAATAATCATACTGATTTGTACCACTTTGATGCCCTTTAGCAAACATTTTCTTTAACATCACAACAATCATGTAAAACAATGAGAGAAATTATTATTTATTACATTAATAACTAGGTATTAAACTGGGATCTATGCTTTTTTTCTCCTCAGTTGGCTCATTAAGGCCCAGATCTTGTTTAAAAGTCAGCCTCTGAAGGGCATGACAGATTGAGAAGATTGTTCTTAGCCCTCAGGAAACATGCTCTTCAATACTGGACAAGACTTTATACAATGAGAATACCTTATTTCAATTTAGATTATAAGCAGAATCCTATTGGAATTAGTTCTTACCCTGGGGAAAAGAACCTCTGTCTTTTTACTGCTACGTTAGAGTTTTTGGGTGATGAGCTCATGAAAGAGAATACCAACCAGAGTAGTCTGGAGGAAGATGGATTCCTCTGTCCACATTGTTGGAGGCAACTTAGTTTCATGATCGAGTCACATTTTCAGCAGGAGCTAAAGACTTCCAGCCTACTTCCTCATTAAATGTCTACCAATCAGGATTCATTTTCCACTGGTCAGCGCATTCCATTTCAAAAAATATTTAAGGCTTTCAGTCTTTCTGTGGGCTTGTCTTTGGTTACTGAGAGAAGCCACTAACCATTAACTTTATTGATTACTATCTAGCCTAATTAATAAATTGTGCGTTAATTATGCAGAAACTCTTCTCTCTGGGTTTTCATTTGTCACAGCAGGCAAAGTGTGTGTTCTAAGACTTATTTTACAGAAGAAGAAACTGAGATAACAGAAGTACATTGAAACATCCAATATCATAGAATCAGAACCAGAGCCTAAATTTCCTGACTTATTTCCTATGCTCTTTGTAGGACTGGCCTCAGGTAAAATCGTGGGCTAAGAATTGGGCTCCTACATCTCTTTATTGTGCTTTCTCTTAAGAAATACCATGTATTTGTGGTTAGGGTACTTGACTTGGAGTGAGAAAGGGGACAAATTCCACCTCAGACACTTACTACATACATTTCTTTTTTTCAGTAATTTCAGTTATGCTTAATTCTCCATGACTGCATTTTGATGTTTCCTTGGCAAAGACACTAGAATGGTTTGCATTTCCTTTTACAGCTCATTTTGCAGAAGAGAAACTGAGGCAAACAAGATTCAGTGTCATTGTTAGTACATGTCTGAGGCCATGTTTGAACTCATGAAGATGAGTCTTCCTAATTCCAAGCTCAGTGGAATGTATGGCCCTAGTCAAATCACTGAATCAATCTGGGTCTCAGTTTCCTCCTCTGTAAAAAAAGAAGGGTCTCAGTGTCCTCCAATATTCATGCAGCTCTAAGCATGTGACCCCATGAACCCTGCACACCACAATTTCACTATCAGGACACTCTCTATTTCTCATTCCTAATGTGTTAAATAATTATAGTCATAGGTATAGAGCTGAGAGAGACCTGTTAGAAAATGAAGTTTAACACTCTCATTTTTGCAGATTACGAAAGTCAATTCCAGGGAAATTAAATGACTTTCCTAATATCTTATGAATAATGCATCATATGTAAGATTTGATCTCAGGTCCTCTGATTCTAGAGTTAATGGACTTAACACTATAGTATATTACCCCTCCAATAAAATCAAATCCAACATACATTTGTTAAATCTACAATTCACAAGTTATTGTGCTAGTGGCTGCTGATTCAAATACAAAATAGTAAATAATCCTTTCCTTCTAAGAGGTTGCTTCTACTTGAGAGAAGGGGAATAGAATATATAACAGTAGTAAAGTCATAATAATTGGAGGAATATGAGAAAACTAGTGAGATCAAGTAAGGATCCGTGAAGAAGATGGCATACAAAGTGACACTTTAAAAAGTGATAGATTCTAAGAAGTGGAAGTGAGAATAGAAAGTAATCTATGTAGTGAGCCCATGAAAACACACCGAGGTAGGAAATTTCATGCTGAATTCAAAAAATAGCCATTACTATCTATGAAGCTGGAACACAGAGTCTAGGAGTGTAACTAATGCTGGACTATTCTTTTATTGAAATATGAATGAATATACCTGCAATAAGTCACTAACTGTGGAAATTACAGGCACCATAAGAGGCTGATGAAGGAAGATATTTTGGCCTGAATAAACTTCATTTTTTTTTCCTAATCATAGCATATGTAGTGGTTACATATTCCCATTGCTTGTACAGAAATATGTAATCTCTGATGCACTTTGAGTTATTTTTTTCACAATTGGATTGGCTGAATTTGTTTGACATGTGAAAGAATTCCAAGAGGCTCTTCTTTTTAAAATGACTACTCATATATAATTTTTAATCTCAGATCTTGATGTCAATGCATATTTTCAAGGGATTACAGGAATTCCATTCATTGTCTTGATAACCAGTTGTATGGGGAAGGATTCAGATGAATAGCCAAATAACTCCACAGAAAAATGTGCCTAAAGCCCATTCATTTTCTACTTATTGTATCATATTTGATCAATTATCCCTTAATAGCCACCTGCTTTTCTAAACCTTTCATTTATTTTTGATTCATGACAAGCTAAGAACAACAACAACAAAAATGCATGTGAAATCACCAACTAGGAAAGGAGCCAGTGTCAATAATGCCTCTCAGGAGTTCAAAGAAGGCTTTGATTTTCTCAGAGGAGCACAGACAGATCTCAAGCTACAAAACAGGATAGCAAATGTGCTGAAGGACACCTTGCATGCAGGGTGACTTCACATGAATCAGATGTAAAGTAGACACTACATCTTTTTTCCCAGAAACAACTTTCTATTTTTACTCACATAATAGATTGATGTAATTATATTGTGGATGAATAGTATGCTTAAGGTGCACTCTCTATCTTGGCTGTGGATGATTGATAGGCCCGATGTGATCTTCCTGAAACTCTGATTTGTACATAAGCTTTACCAGGCAGGTAGCATCACAATAGCCTGACAGGTGCTAGATACAAAGGCATCATAAGAATGGGAGGAAAAGCTTCTACTTTAGTGGAAGGGTATCTGGTCCCAGGTTCTGAAAGACCTGGGGTTCAAGTCTCACCTTGGGTCTTGGCCTTGGGTCTCTAGGCAAGTCAGTTTATGTCTCAGGGCATCAGGTAACTCAGTAAGACTCCAAGTGACAGAATTGTTTCTGAAATATATCAGTTACAAAGAATTTCCTTGTTGAGAGTTTCTTGCAACAGTGGTCTTAAACTAACATGGACATAGAGGACATTAAACTATACCTAAGGATGCCTGAAGGTGGCGTGTTGACTTAGAAAACCACCTATTAATGTTTTTCTCTGTCGTTTTGTATTATTATTTATTTTGTTAAATGTTTTCATATTATATTTTAATTGTGCTCTGAAGGGTTACAGACCACAGTCCTTATGCTGATGGAATCATAGGTCTTCAGATCTGCTCCTAAAGCAAACAAAAAAAAATCAGTTTTTAAAACAAATAATTCATGGTCACGTAATTCAATTCATTATCAATTATGAAGAGGTTTATATATGAGGAATGGAGTAGTGCAAAGAAAAAAAAACAGGGGTGCAGAACCAAGATGGCAGCTAGAAAGCAGGGAGTGGCCTAAAGCTCTCCTTTAGGCCCCTCCAAGCACCTATAACTATGGCTCTGAACAAATTCTAGAACTGCAGAACCCACAAAATAGCAGAGGGAAGCAGAGCTCCAGCCCAGGACAGCCTGGATGGTCACTGGGAAGGGTCTATCTCATGGAGCAGGGAGTGGAGCAGAACAGAGCACAGTGTGTGCTTTGTCTGGACCAACCAGACTGGGAGCCTGGCAGAACAGGCCCTACCTGCCTAAATCAGTGAGCTGTAGCAGTTACCAGACTTCTCAACCCACAAACACCTAAGACAACAGGGAAGGTCAGTGGGAAAAACTGCGGGGACAGAGTGAAAGGAATTCACAGTTGGGCCACCACCCTGGGGCAGTGGAGGTGGTGGAGCTTAGAGGCTCCTTACAGAACTACAACTGCAGTTGCTTCAGGCCCCAGAACCACATGGTGGGAGGAATTAAGTGGCAGATCCCAGCAGGAGTGCAGAGCATGCTCAGATCTGAGTTGTGGTCTGGGTTGGTGGTTCTTGGGGAGGAGGAGCACTGGTGTGGCAGAGCTTGCTGTGGAGAAATGGCTTTGAAAATAACAGTGCAGCACCTCAAGCTTGGTACAAAGTACTCTATACTCTACAAGCAGTCATACCCCAACGAAAAACTCAAGGGTCAATTAGTCGTCTGGGAACGTGACCAGGCAGTCAAAATGGACACAGATTCAGAC
This sequence comes from Phalanger gymnotis, assembly GCA_028646595.1. Lineage (NCBI taxonomy): Eukaryota > Metazoa > Chordata > Mammalia > Diprotodontia > Phalangeridae > Phalanger > Phalanger gymnotis. The sequence continues at coordinate 11,540 of JAQQSZ010003327.1, forward strand.
TCAGACTTTGGAATCTTTCTTTGGTGACAAAGAAGACCAAAACATACAGTCAGAAGAAATCAACAAAGTCAAAGAGCTTCCATCAAATGCCTGCAAGAAAAACATGAACTGGTCTCCAGGCATGGAACAGCTCAAAAAGGATTTGGAAAAGCAAGTAAGAGAAGTAGAGGAAAATTGGGAAGGGAAATGAGAGTGATGCAAGAAAACCATGAAAAACAAGTCAGTGACTATCTAAAGGAGACTCAAAAAAATACTTAAAAAATAACACCTTAAAAACTCAAGTGGCAAAAGAGCTCCAAAAAGCCAATGAGGACAAGAATGCCTTGAAAGGCAGAATTAGGAAAATGGAAAAGGAGGTCCAAAAGACCACTGAAGAAAGTAGTACCTTAAAAATTATATTGGAGCAAATGGACACTAGTGACTTTATGAGAAATCAAGATATTTTAAAACAGAACCAAAGGAATGAAAAAGTGGAAGACAATGTGAAATATCTCATTGGAGAAACCACTGACCTGGAAAACAGACCCAGGAGAGATAATTTAAGAATTATTGGACTACCTGAAAGCCATGATCAAAAACAGAGCCTAGATATGATCTTTCAAGAGATTAACCAGGAGAGCTGCACTGATATTCTAGAGCCAGAAGGTAAAATGGAAATTAATAGAATCCACCAATCACCTCCTGAAAAAGATCCCAAGAAGGAAACTCCTTGGAACACGGACACCAAATTCCAGAGCTCCCATATCAAGGAGAAAATACTACAAGCAGCCAGAAAGGAACAATTTGATTATGGTGGAAACCCAATCAGGATAACACAAGATGTAGCAGCTTCTACATTAAGGGATCAATGGGCTTGGAATACAATATTCTAGAGGTCAATAGAGCTAGGACTAAAACCAAGAATCACTTACCCAGCAAAACTGAATATCATGCATATATATATATATATATATATATATAATACACAGAGGGCAGAGGGCACAGGGTGAGTTGAATATGAAGTGACGATACCTAAAAAATCCAATTAAGGGATAAGAGAGGAATATATTGAGAGAGGGAGAAAGGGAGAGATAGATTGGGGTAAATTATCTCGCTTAAACATGGCAAGAAAAAGATGTTCTGTAGGAAGGGAAGAAGGGGCATGTGAGGGGGAAGTAGTGAATCTTGCTCTCATCAGATTTGATCTGAGGAGGGAATAACATACACACTCAATTGATTATCTTATCCCACAGGAAAAAAGGAGGAAGGACATAAAAAAGAGCTAGGAGAGAAGGGAGAGCAGATGGGGGAGGAGGTAATAAAAAGCAAACATTTTTGAAAAGGGACAGGGTCAAGGGAGAAAAATGAACAATGGCGTGTAGGATAGGAAGGAGTAAAATATAATTAGTCTTTCACAGCACGAGCGTTGTGGATGGGTTTTACATACGGATACACATATGGCCTATTTTGAATTGCTGACATTCTTAGGAAGGATGTGAGGGGAGGGAAGAGGAGACAGAATTGGGAACTCAAGGTTTTAAAAGCAGATGTTCAAAAAAAAAGTTTTTGCATGAAACTAGGAAATAAGATATATAGGCAACGGGGCATAGAAATCTATCTTGCCCTACAAGAAAGTAAGGGAAAAGGGGAGTGAAGGGGGGAGTGGCATGACAGAAAACAGAGATGAGTAGAGAACAGGACAATCAGAATATATGCCATGTTGTTGTGTGGGGGAGGGTTGAAATGGTGACAAAATTTGTAATTCAAACTCTTGTGAAAATCAATGCTGAAAAGTAGCATATTAAATAAATATGAACTAGTGAAAGGAAAAAAAAGAAAAAAAAACATAGTTGTATAAGAAGATGTAGATTAAACCAGTTGTCTTAAGGGTAGTATTGACTAACTATATAATCAGTTTATTTATAATTTATATTTTTATATAATTCATAGTTCATTTATTATTTATTTCTTTAATTCATATCAGTTTACTTATATTGAATATTATTAAATTTTATTGGATTTATATTTGGAAAAGTAAAATGAAAGGGAAAATTGTGTTTACTATGTTTCCAGATTATGCTGACTTACTGGTAATGCATATAGAACAGTAAGATAGTCCTCAATCTCAATCCACAACAGTTATATTCCAGGATGATGACATTAAGAACTAAGTCAGAAATAGAATTTCTTGGGTTTAACTACCCATAACTACCAATAAGACAGTAGCTAGTCATGGTGGCAGCCAGAAATATAGGCCCTTCTACACTGGGATTGCTCATGTTAATGGTGGCTGCAAAAGACTTGAGAAGGAAGCACAAATATTGGTCCAGAAGGCATTGCTATTCCCAACACACTTGCTTTCAGGGTCCTGGATGCTTTCCATGGGGTCTGAGAAGAGGAGGTGTTTAAGTTTTTGGCAGCATTTTTACTCATCTGCCTGTCCTAGCAATTTAGCTTTGAAGATCTTTTCCACCCATTAATAGGCCATGTGACCTACTTACATCACAGAAAGCCTAAGGCACATGTGGTGGGAGGAGCTTCCTGACAGGAAAAGGAAGTTATGTCACATGAAATTCTGAAAGAGCAATGTTATGGCTGCTAATGGCCATCATGATAGTTAGAGCTAAACAGACTGACTTATCTGTACTGTGAGTTTGTTTTTGGGAAGACGTCAGCAGGGTGTTGGGCAGGTTTTGGGATGGTGAGGTTCCATGTTGTGATATTGTATTTTAAGTTCCTTGCCGTTATGATAAAGTGGGCTAACTGACTGTGGGAGCTTAACATTTGGTTATGTGATATGATTCTCTGGTGTCTGAATAAATGTTGTACTTCTACTTTCTATATGGAGAGTCTCATACTTGTGATACAGAACTACATAGGCATGTTCACGATTATTGTTGATCTTGTGTTTATTGCCTTACTAATACATTATTTGGTATCAAAAACAGATTTACAAGGC
>JAQQSZ010003328.1:0-14477 GCA_028646595.1 Phalanger gymnotis
TAAAAGTAAGGGTAGCAATCCTAATCTCAGACAAAGAAGTAAAGATAGATCTAATTAAAAGAGATAAGGAAACAAACTATATTTTGCTAAAAGGTGTAATGGGTAAGAAGGGTGGGATTTTTTTCTGTTTTCTCTTGTGGAATGCTAAGGTAATCAAGTACCTTAGAATATTGCCTTTCAAATATAATGGCAAGCAAAGTGGGACTTTTTGCTGTTTTTTGTTTAAGTATTTCTCAGCACTGAGGTTGTTTTGTGAAAGAAAAACAATAAAATTTATAAATCTTATGGGTATGAGCAGGCAGTTTTCAGAGGAAGGAATTAATGATATCTATAGTCATATGAAAAAATGCTCTAAATCACTATTGATTAGAGAAATGCAAATCAAAACAACTCTCAGGTACCACATCTCTCCCGTCAGAGTGGCTAAAATGGAAAAAAAAAACTGGAAAATCCTAAATTCTGGAGACATGGGAAAATTGGAACACTATTGCATTGTTCGTGGAGTTCTGAAGTGATCCAACTGTTCTGGACAGAAGTTTGGAGCTATTCCCCAGAGGGCTATAAAAACGTTCTTACCTTTTCACCCAGCAATACCACTTCTAGGTCTGTAGCCCAAAGAGATCATGCACATGGGAAAAGGACCAATATATTCAAGAATATTTATAGCAGCTCTTTTTGTGGTGGCAAAGAATTGGAAATCAAGTGGATGCCCATCAATTGGGGAAAGGCCTAAACAAGTTGTGATATATGAATGGAATGGAATACTATTGTGTTATAAGAAATAAGCAGCAGATGGACTTCATAATAACTTAGAAAGACTTATATGATCTGATGCTGTGTGAGGGGAGTAGAATGAGGAGAATATTGTACATGATTACAGATATACAGTATCTGTCATGACTAACTTCGATAGACTTGGATCTCCTCGGCAATGCAAGGTTATGAGACAGCTCCAAAATTCTCATGATGGAAAAAGCTATCCATATCCAGAGAAAGAATTATGGAGTCTGAATGCAGATTGAAAAAACTATTTGCTCACTCTTTTTTTTTTATTTTTTTGGTTTTGTTTATTCTTTCTCATTGTTTACTCCATTGGTTATAATTCTTCTTTACCACTTGACTATTGTGAAAATAAGTTTAATGTGGAGGTATATGTAGACTTTATACCAGATTACATGCATTCTGGGGATGGGAAGGGGAGAGGAAAGGGAGGAAGATAATATTTGGAACACAGAAACTGATGGAACTGGGTGTTATAAACTAAAAATAAAAAAAAAATTAAAAAAGATCATGGACATAATATCTCAAGAAATTATAAAGATAAATTTGCCCAGATATCATAGAACCTGAAGGCAAAGCAAAAATTGAAAGAAAATCCAGGTGCCATTTCCTGAAATAAATCCAAAAAATAGAATTCCCAGGAATATCAATAGCCAATATCTAGAGCTTCCATATCAAGGATAAAATAATACAAGCAGGTAGTAAGAAAAAAATAAAAAAGTTCCATGGAGCACCATCTCAGGTTCACAAAAAATTGAGCAGGCAACATTTTAAGGATTGAAAGGCTAGGAATTTTGACCAGACTAACATAAGAGAGAATAGAATACTTAAATAAGCCTATTTTATGAAAAGAATTTTAACAAGTCATAAATGAAATCTGAAAGAAAAAAAAACTCAATATTAGATGGATTTGCAAATGAATTCTACCAAACATTGAAAGAACAATTAATTCCAATATGACATAAACTGCTTGAAATAAATTTGGTGCAGAAAGAATCCTACCAAATTCCTTCTATGACAAAAATATTGTTTTGATGTCTAAACCAGTTAGGACAAGAGCAGAGAAATAAAACTATAGACTAATGTCAGAAATATTGATGAATATTAATGAAAAGTTTAAATAAAATACTAGCAATAAGATTACAATGATTTATCACAAAATCATGCACTAGGACTAGCATGGATATATTCCAGGAATTAAGGCCCAATTCATTATCAGAACTGTAAACATACTTGATCCTAAAGATAATAAAAATGATAAAATCACATGATTTCATCAAGAATTGCAGAAAAATCTTTTTGACAAAATGCATTCCTATTTAAAATTATAGAGAAAGATAAAAATAAATAGTGATTTTTCTTAAAGTGAAGAATATTATTTATCTAAAAGCAAGAGCAAGCATCATCTTTACTGTATAAGCTAAAATCTTTTCCAGTACAATTAGGAGTGAAACAAGGATGTCCATTACCACTATTATTATTCAATATTGTGCTGGAAATTCTAGCATTTACAGTTAGACAAGAAAAAGAAATTAAAGGACATAAGCTTAGACCCCAAGGAAAGAAAATTATTGCAATTTGCAGATCATATGATGGTTTATTTAGAGAACCCTAAATAGTCAAGTAATGAAAAATATTTAAAGAATTAGTAATTTTAGCAAAGTTTCAGGATGTAAAATAAACCTAAATAAACCATCAACATTTTTACAAATTACAAATAAAATATGGTTGGAAGAGATTGTTTTTGTTTTATGAGTTCTTGGTATCTTAGAACATGATTAGCTTCCCCTTGCCCAATTCTAGTTTTCAAGAAATCTTTTTCTTCTTGAAGTTTTTGTTTCTCTACTTTCAGTTGCTTGACTTTCATTTAATAATTTTCTTGAATTGTTCTTATTTTTTTCTACTTTTTCTTTTATCTCTCTTATTTGATTTTTAAAGTCTTTTTAAGTTCTTCCAAGAACTCTTTTTATCCTTGGAACCACTTGATGTTTTCACTGAAAAAGGAGTGACATTTTTTTTAGCTACATTATCTACCTCAGAATACGGACCCAGATCTTCTCTCTCCCCATAGTAACTATCCATGGTTGGGTTCTTTCTCCTTTGCTTACTTATTTTTATTTATTTACATGTGCTTTTATTTTGTTTTTAGCAGCTATTAGTGTAACCACACTGCAGTCATGAGGTATGGGGAATGATGCCCCAAGCCCCAGGTGTTTCTTGCTGTTTTTTTTCTGAGGTCTGTCACAGGACCCAAACTTGGGCTCTCCTCTCCACTCCTAAGCCACAGCTAAGGCCCCCAACCACATTGTCCAGAAAATGATTCTGTTCTCTGCAGTCCCTCCTGTGGCTGTTAACTACAACTATCCTCTCTGCTCCAGAACTCTGCTCACTTGCAAGTAGCCACAGCCAATACCCTTCGCTACTGCACTCACTAGATGTGTGCTAACTTTTTCTTCCAGCAGCCATAGCCCAGAACACATCTGGTCAGCAAAACTGTGTTTTGTATCCCTCAACAGTGGAAGGTCCTTCAACCTTCTCCTACTCAGACCTCAGATACTCACACTGCTTGCAAGATGAAAGTTTCCATGACAGAGACTGAGTCTCAACCTAGCTGCCCTCAGGTCTTGCTCTTTGTTGATTCTGAAAAGCTGGTCTGCAGGTGTTTGCATTTCACCCAGGCCAAACTTCCAGCACTGGATGTCCGGTCTTTCCTGGGGCTTTCCTCAATTGTCTTAGAAGAACAATTGCTCTACCCTAAGTTTATTTCTGATGTTCTCAGATGATAGTCTATCTTTCTTTGTGGAGGAAATTTACAGAGCTGTAAGTTTTCTGACCCACTCTACTGTCTTCCCTGAATTCCCTCTAGAAGAGATTGAAAGAGAAATTCTATTTAAAATAATTTTAGACAATATAAAATGCTTGGGAATGTACCTGTCAAGACACAGAGGCAATATTTACCTACAATTACAGAATACTTTTCACACAAAGACATTTAAACACCTAAAGAAATATAAACTTCTTATAGGTAGGCCAAACCAACATAAAAATAATCATAATTTACATTAATTTACTTATTCAGTGCCATACCAGTCAAACTTCCAAAGGATTCATCTGAAGGAACAACATTTCCTAACGTATCAAGGACTTCATAAAAATAAATGTGATGACTTCTCAGAGCCAGAATGGCAGAGGAAGCAGTAAATAACCATAACCCTCCCATCTTCACCTCCAAACAACTAGAAAAAGTACCCCAGAACAAATCCTGGAGCAACAGAATTAGTAAAAAGATGAGGTGAGACATTCTTTGAGCCCAAGAAACTTTGAAGTGTGGCAGGAAATATCACTCTCACTCAGGTAAAAGGGGAACACAAACCAGAGCAGGAAGCATCCCAGCAAGCCTGCAGTAAACCCCATCTCTGCAACCCAACAGTGCATTGTGAGCCCCACTGTGGTGGAGCAGACAAACACCAATATCAGGACCCCCCACCACCAAGTGCCCCAGCATAGCCAGAGGAATGGGCTGACACCCACTAGGACAACCACCACATGCTTCAAAATAGCCTTAGGCAAAAAGACAGACAACAGAAGCCAGACCACTGCTTCAGTGTATCCCTGGAGAAACACATAAACACCCCATTGGCATCAGCATTCACCAGATACTACCACTAGGACCCCATCGTGGCAATACATAAGCTGCCAGACCCCTAAGACCTTTGGAAGCACCAGAAATGAGTTTCCCCAATTGGCCTCAAGGAAACATCAGCACAGTACCAGCTAAACAAACAGAACCAGCATCCCCTGATAGAGGCCTGAGACAGTACCCTTTCCACCCTGAGAACAGAGCTCAATATTTTTTTTTCCTAGAAAACAGTGGATTTACCCAAGACATTAATATCCAATTTCTTTTAAATATTAGATGTGGGAGGGGGAATATAATTAGAGTGATGTGAAAAAAAGTCTCATCAAAACATTAATTGTGTTGTGGAAAGTAAACAAATCAAGGAAAAAATGTTTGGCTTGACTAAATATTTGTTACAAGGGATTTTTTTTTTTTCCTGTCTTATTCAATGAGTAGTGAGGTAGGAGAGAAAAAGTAGATATCTGTTATTGAAAAAATAAATAAATAAATAATAAGATCCAGCAAAGGAAATTGAAGAGTGGTCAGAAATGTAGGAGAGCCATGAGAGAATAGTGTCAAGGATTGTTAAGCCCAGAAATCCCATGATCCTCCTGGAAATTAATCCTTTCTATCTAGCTCCCTTTGACTGAAAGTGAAGGCTAAAAGAAAAAAAAAGTTTAATTAACATCACCTGATGGGCAGTTACCAGCAACTCCTCAGAACAAAAGGATATATACATGGAGAGTATTTTTTTTTTAGCTTTAAGGCAGGAAGCAAAAATGGAAACTGCTCCAGCCATTTTCCTTATTTTAGAGGTTGAGTCTGGGACAAGTTATCAGGTGGCTTGGGGGGAAAATGTCTTAACATTGGGCATTAGATGGTGAAGTGGACAGAGTGCAGGGCCCGGAGCCAGGAAGACTCATCTTCCAGAGTTCAAATGCAGCAGCAGAAACTAGATGTGAGACACTGAACAAGTCACTTAACTCTGCTTACTTTTGTTTCCTCTGTAAAATGAGCTGGAGAAGGAAATAGGAAACCATGCCAGTATCTTCCCCAAGAAAACATCAAATGAGTCATACAGAACTGAAAAAAAAAATCTCATCAGACCATCTAGGTGGGGTAGCTCTCTAGTTAATCTCATCAGAATGAGTAGGTGGGACTGGAGGTCTAAGATAATGGAGGCTTCCCTTTGAGATGGAATCACATTGAGAATCTATCTTTACACAACCCTTCAGGCTACATTTCTTTGATCTCTAAGCCTACCTTTCTAGAGAGATATCTTTCCCCAGAATCACTGCACACCAATTTTGTACACTTCCTGAATATTAATATCCCAAAACTTAGAAGGCTTCCAGGTCATGGGATGATTGACATCATTGTCAAATCCTCAAGAGAAGCCTAGAAGGATTGAAATAAGGCATTTGAATTTGCAACTAAGGTTATTGTTAATTTTGGAGAGGACAGTTTCAGCTAAATGATGAGTCTTGAAGAAAGTTAAGAGAGAGAAGTGGAGGCACTTCTTGTAGACAGCCTCAGCCTTCTCAAGGAATTTAGCTACAAAAGGAGGAGCTATATGGGATAATAGGTAAAGAGAAAGGATGGGACAAGTGAGGGTTTTTTGAGACTGGAGGAGAGATGGGTGTGTTTGTAGGCAGTAAGAAAGCAACCAGTAGACAGAGAAAGATTGAAGATGAGTGAGAAAAGAGGTGATAAAGAATGTAATACCTTGGAAGAGAAGATAGAATAAGATCATTTGTGCAGGTAGAAGAGTTTGTCTCAGAAAGGAGAAGGGCCATCTCTAAATGTAAGATGGGGAAAGGAAGAAGGCATTTGGCTGATGTGAGATGAGATGGGGATATAGGAAAGAAAAGGAAAGAAAATAACTTTTATATAGCATCTACTATATACCAGGCTAATTTGATCCTTATAACAACCTTGCAAGGTATGTGCTATTATCCACCTTTTACAGATGAGGAAACTGAGACAGAGGTTAGGTGACATACCTAGGGCCACCTACCAAATGTCTGAGGCTGGATTTGGACTCAGGTCTTCCTGACTCTGGTCCCAGTTGCTCTGTCCACTGCACCATTGGCTGCAGGGAGCAGGGAGCAGGCAGCCACTGAATGGCATTGTGTTCTGGAAGAATGTAGCTTGGCATAGGCACACTATAGTGCAGTGGCAATTTTAACTCTGATTATACCATTTATTATATGATGCTGAGACAGTCACCTTCCTTCCTGAGGCAGTCACCTCACTTGTAAAGTGGGATAGTAATTCCTTATGCCACCTAGTTCTGCAAATATGCTGCTTTGTAAGCCAAAGCACTGTAGAAATCCAAACCTCTGCTGTTAATGGGTTTGTTGAAGCAGGTGTACGTTTATGCTGGGGAATTTGCACTATTGGCACTACTCCTGTCCTAGGGCTGGCCCCTGTTGTCACCCCTGGACAGTTGTATCAGAGTCTTCACCAGTCATTCCCCCTCTCCTCATCCTGCTGTCAGATTTCTCATCCATGTGAGTCTGACCACAGCATTCAGGCAGAGAGCCTTCCATTGGTCTGTTCTCTGCACTTTCACTTGCTATTCAGGGCCCTACAAAACCTCTTTTACACCATACACCTTTCAAAAAATTAATCCACTAACAAGAATTTGTTAAGCACCTATCATGTGGTAAGCAAGGAGTTCACCTTCCAATGGGGTTAGGTACTCTAATCAAGCCAGAAACTTTTCTTTTTTTGAATTAAAGCTATTTTCCATGAACAAAAATCATGTTTTTTCCCTTCAGTCTCCTCCTGCCAACACTAAAAAAAGAGAAAAGCAAGTTCCTTGTTTTCTAATCAAGCAGAACAAATTCCCAAATTGGCTATATTCAGAAAAAAAGAAATCTTTGCTTTCTAAAGAGGGATCAAATGTTTGTCCTGAGAAGTTCTGAATCCTAAAAGCTGTGAGAACCATCCCTGAAAAACCTGTGAGCTTCATGTTATGGTCAAGGTCCATGCAATGAAATGTCCCTGGGCGAACAGGAATATATTCAGTATTTCAGCCATCGATGACTTTCAAAGATGTAGCTGTGGACTTCACCAGGGCAGAATGGGAGCATCCGGATTCTGCTCAGAGAGATCTCTACAGAGATGTAATGCTTGAGAACTGTAAGAACCTCATCTCCCTCAGTAAGGACATTTCTCCCCTGTGATTAAGGATCTGTTCATGAAGGACTTTACAGATGCATCTTAGCTTTTAGCTAGCAAATTGGAAAAAAAAAAATTACCAATTCTATCCTTGGTATGACAGGATATTCACGGATCACTCGAATGTAGAATTATTCCTAATCCCTTTTCGGTTAAGAGACAAAGTATTTCTGTTCTCACATGCAAAGGCATCATTGTCCTGTTCCTGAAACTGCTCATCCTCACCTTCTGTTCCCATAGATCAGATATTCCCCCTCCCCTTCCAAAGCACAAAGCCCAGTACCAGTCATGGATTGAGTCAAGTGAATTCATTCTTTCTGAGCCAAGCTGTTTGGTTTCATGACTGAATACAGAGAGTCCAGAGGTGCTTTGTGACCACCCCAAGCATTCCTGTGAGTCTCTTCTTTCCCTGAAGATAAAGAGGTTAGGATTGGATTCTGAAATGATCCTTTGTAACCAGAGTTTCACATTTCTTTTCCCAGGAATAGGGTTTCCAATTTCCAAACCAAAAGTGATCTCCAAGTTAGAAAGCAGAGGTACACAGTAGATGCTTAGGAGAAAAGTTCCAAGAAGGCCCTGTCCAGGTGAGTGAGTGAAGAGTCCAACAGATGAGAGTTACTGCCACCTGGAGCGGAGAAATCAGAGGGAAGGGTGCAGGAACTGGAACAACTTCTTCATAATTGGGGTTTAATGACCTTTGACTATCCCACATAAATTTCATCTAAGTCATTCATCATTTTTTTTCCTCCTTTTCAGTTAAGGTAGGTCTTTTCATGCTTCTCTTGATTCTTGTGTTTGAAAGCCAAATTTTCTATTCAGTTCTGGCCTTTTCACTGAGACAGCTAGAAAGTCCTCTATTTTATTGAAAATCTATATTTTGCCTTGTTTTGCTGGGTAGGTGATTCTTGGTTTTAATCCTAGCTCCATTGACCTCTGGAATATCATATTCTAAGCCCTTTGATCCTTTAATGTAGAAGCTGCTAGATCTTGTGTTATCCTGATTGTGTTTCCACAATACTCAAATTGTTTCTTTTCTGGCTGCTTGCAGTATTTTCTCCTTGATCTGAGAGCTCTGGAATTTGGCAACAATGTTCCTAGGAGTCTTCTTTTTGGGATCTTTTTTAGGAGGTGATCAATGTATTCTTTAAATTTCTATTTTACCCCCTGGGTCTAGAATAACAGGGCAGTTCTTGATTTCTTGAAAGAAGACATCTAGGCTCTTTTTTTTATCTTGGCTTTCAGGTACTCCAATAATTTTTAAACTATCTCTCCTGGATCTATTTTCTAGGTCAATGGTTTTTCCAATGAGATATTTCACATTGTCTTCCATTTGTTCATTCCTTTGGTTCTGTTTTATAATATCTTGATTTTTCATCAAGTCACTAGCTTCTACTTGCTCCAATCTAATTTTTAAGGTAGTATTTTCTTTAATGGTCTTTTGTACCTTCTTTTCCATTTGGGTAATTCTGCCTTTCAAGGCATTCTTCTTCTCATTGTCTTTTTGGAGCTCTTTTGCCTTTTGAGTTAGTCTATTTTTTAAGGTGTTATTTTTTTTAGTATTTTCTGGGGTCTCCTTTAGCAAGTCATTGACTTGTTTTTCATAGTTTTCTCTTTTCATTCTCATTTCTCTTCCCAATTTTTTCTGTACTTCTCTAACTTGCTTTTTCCAAATCCTTTTGCATCTCTTCCATGGCCTGAGACCAGTTCATGTTTTTCTTGGAGGCCTGTGATTTAGGCTCTTTGACTTTGTTGACTTCTGGCTGTATGTTTTGGTCTTCTCACCAAAGGAAGATTCCAAAGTCTGAATCTGAATCTGAGACCATTTTTGCTGCCTGGCCATGTTCCCAGCCAACTACTTGTCACTTGAGTTTTTCAGGGGGTATGACTGCTTGTAGAGTAGAGAGTACTTTGTCCCAAGCTGGAGGGGCTGCACTGTTGTTTTCAGAGCTTTTTCTACACAGAAAGCTCTGCCATACCAGTGCTCCTCCTACCCCAAGAACTGCCAACCCAGACTGTGACTCAGATCTGAGCAGGTTCTGCACTACCGCTCTGATCGTCCCATCAGGTGGGCCTGGGGCCGGAATCAACTGCTGCTGTAGTTCCGTCTGCAGAGCTGGACCACTTCTGGTGCCTCAGGGCAGTGGCTGAACCACAAACTCCTTTCATTCTGTCCCCTGAAGTTTGTCCCACTAGCCTTCTCTGTTGTCTTTGGTGTTTGTGGGTTGAGAAGTCTGGTAACTGCAACAGCTCACTGATTCAGGCCACTAGGGCCTGGTCTGTTGACTCCAGGTCTGATTATTCAGTGTGGGTGCAACTCATGCTGGGCTCTGCTCCACCCCACTCCCAGCTCTGTGGGATAGACCTTACCCAGTGACTATCCAGGCTGCTATTTCATGGGTTCTGCAGTTCTAGAATTTGTTCAGAGCCATTTTTATAGGTGTTTAGAGGGTCCTGGAGGAGACCCCTAGGCAGGTCGCTTGCTTTCCAGCCACCGTCTTGGCTCTGCCCCCTGTCTTCCCTCTCAATGCTTTCTTCTCAAATTTAAAAGGGAAAAAAAAGCTCCAGAAAGATGAGGAGAAGAAAAAAAAAAGAATCTGGCCATAGAAACTCATTATGGTGACAGGGAAGATTAAGATAAAAACTCAAAAGAGGACAACAATGTCAAAGCATCTGTGGACAAACCTTAAAGAAAAAAGGGTAAATGGTCTCCAACCCAGAAAAAAAAAAAAACTCGTAGAAGAGCTCTAAAAGGAGTTTAAATATAATACAAGAGGTAAAAGAAAAAATTGAGACAAGAACTAAGAGTGATATAAGTGAATTATGAAAAGGAAATTTACATCTTGGGAAAAGAAAAGAACTGCTTAAGAAGTAGAATTAGCCAAATGGAAAAGGTTACCCAAAAAAATACACTGAAGAAAACAACTTCCTAAAATGTACAATTGGCCCAACAGAAAGAGGAATACAAAAGCTAACTGAGGGAAAGAACTCCTTAAAAGGTAGAATTGGGCAAGTGGAAGCTAATGACTCTATGAGACATCAAGAATCAATCAAATAAGTTTTTTTTAAAAAAAATATAAAAAATGTGAAATACCTGATGGGAAAACAATGACCTAGAAAATAGTGAAAACCATAATAAAAAGGAGGATCTGGACAGCATCTTTCAAGATATTATCAAAGAAAATTGCCCAGATGCCCTAAAACCAGAGGGCTAACATGGGCTTTGAAAGAATCCACCAATCACTTCAGCAAGGTGATCCCAAAATAAAAACTCCATGGGAACATTATGGCCAAATTTCAGAACTATTAGGTAAAGGGAAATATAGTACAAGGGTCCAGAAAGAAATGATTCAAATACCAGGGAGCTACAATCAGGATTATACATGACTTTGCAGCTGTAACATTAAAGGACTGGAGGTCATGGGGCATGATATTCCAGAAGGCAAAGGAGCTATGACTACAACCAACAATGACCTACCCAGTGAAATTAGCTTTAGTATTCCTTGGGGGAAAATGGTCATTCAATGAAAAAGGAGCATTTCAAGTTTACATAAGAAGACAGAATTGAATAAAAAACTTGATCTCCAATATCAAGACCTGAGAAAAGGCTACCTTTAAGGCAAAAGGGGAAAAAAAATAAGGGATTCAATGGAGCTGAATTGTTTACATCCCTTCATTGGAAGATGACACTTGTAATTCTTAAAAATTGTACCACTAATAGTACACCTAGAAGGAATGTACATACACAAAGTGTACAGGTATAAATTGAATTCGAAGGAATTTCATAAAAATAATTAAGGGATGAGAAAGTGGAGTACACTGGGTGAAAAAGGAAGGGAGAAACAGAATGGGGTAAATTATTTCACATGAAGAGACAAGAAAGACCTTTACAATGGAAGGGAAGATGAGAGCATAGGTGATGGACATTGCTTGAACCTTACTCTCATCAGTATTGGCTCAAGGAGGGAATTATATGCACAATCAGTTGAATACAGAAATTAATCTCATCCAAGAGGAAAGCAGGAGGGGAGGAGATTAAGTAAAGGCTAACTGACAGAAGAGAGGCCAGGTGGGGGAGGTGGTTGTTAGATGCAAAATATTGTCCAGGGAAGAAAGAGTGAAAAGAGAGAAAAGACAATAAGGAAGAAAAAAAAACATGATGGAGTGAAATACACAGTACTCATAACTCTAAATGTGAATGAAATGATCTCTCCTAGAAAATGGAAAGAGATAGCAGAGAGAATCAAAAGTCGGAATTCTACAATGTTTTTTTTTTTACAAGAAACACACTTGAAGCAGAGAGAGAGAGAGAAAGCAGAGGTAAGGGGTTGGAGCAGAATCTATTATGCTTCAGCTGAATTTTCTTTTTTAAAGCAGGGGCAATCCTGATTGCAATAAAAGCAAAAGCAAAAATATACCTAATTAAAAGAAACATGGAAGGAAACTACATCTTGCAAAAAGATACCATAGACAATGAAGTAAAATCAATAATAAACATACATGCACCTAGTGGTATCATATCCAAAATTTAAAGGAGAAGTTAAGTGAGTTACAGGTTCACAAGCAAATGCATTACAAAGGTGCAATAGATAGTTTTGGTTATATTAAATTGAAAAGCTTTTGCGCAAACAAAACCAATGGAACCAAGATTAGAAGGAAAGCAGAAAGCTGGGAAACAATCTTTACAGCAAGTGTCTCTGATAAAGGCCTCATTTCTCAAACACATATAGAAAATGAGTCAAATTTATAAGAATACAAGCCATTCCCCAATTGACAAATTGTCAAACCATATGAACAGGCAGTTTTCAGATGAAGAAATCAAAGCAATCTATAAGCATATTGAGACATGCTCTAAATCATTTTTGATTAGAGAAATACAAATTAAAACATCTCTGAGGTACCACTTCATACCTATAAGACTGCCTAATATGACAAAAAGGAAAATGGAAAATGTAGAAGAGGACATGGAAAAATTGGGACACCAATAGATTGTTGGTGGAGTTGTGAACTGATCCAACTATTCTGGAAAGAAATTTGGAATTATGCCCAAAGGACAAGCAAATTGTTCATACCCTTTAATCCAGCAATGCTGTGACTAGATCTATATCCCAAAGAGATTACAGAAAATATACAAAGACCTACATGTGCAAAAATATCTATAGTAGTCCTTTGTGTTATGGCAAAGTATTGGAAATTGAGGGAATACCCATCAGTTGGAGATTTGCTGCAAAAGCTGTGATATATGAATGTAATGGACTACTACTGTGCAATAAGAAAGAATGATCAGGCAGATTTCAGAAAAAAAAAATAATTCTGAAGATTTGTATGAACTCATGCAAAGTAAAATGAATAAAACCAGGAAAACATTGTACATAATATCAACGACATTGTGTGATGACAATGAACGACTGTTCTTCTCAGCAACACAATGATCCATGGCAAGTTCAAAGAACTGATGAAGTAAAATGAATCCATATCCGGATAAAGTAATTATGGACTCTGAATACAGATAGAAGCATTTTTTCACGTACTTTATTCTTTTTCTTGGTTTTTTGGTTATGTTTCTTCTTTTACAACTATGACTAATATGGAAATATACTTTACATGATAACATATACATAACAAAGCTGAGGATACAATGAGAAGATACAAAGAGTGAGATTCTCTTACCTGTGGTTCCAGCTCTTCCCAGAGTAGAGCTACAGTGCCTCAATGCCTTCTCATGTCATTCTGGCTCTAAGTTAAGGATACAGTGAAATGTTAGAACCATTAAGATCCTTCACTCTGCTGTCCTTGATACACCTAAGCTAAGGGTGCAATGAAAAGTTAGACTGTTAACTCCTCTCATTCCAGATCTGATTGAGGAAAGAGAGTGCTGATGTCTGGGGGTGGAACCAAGATGGCAGCTGGAAGGCAGGGACTTGCATAAGCTCCCCACCAGGTCCCTCCAAAAACCTATAAAAATGGCTCTGAACAAATTCTAGAACTGCAGAACCCATAAAATAGCAGAAGGAAGCAGGGATCCAGCCCAGGCCAGCCCAGATGGTGGCTGGATGAAGTGTATCTCACACTGAGGTGGGGGAGGAGGAGAGCAGAGCCCAGCATGGGCTGCGGCAGGACCAACGAGACCAGGAGCCAGGTGGAACAGGCCCTACCACACTGAATCAGTGAGCTGTGGCAGTTACCAGACTTCTCAACCCACAAACACCAAAGACAACAGAGAAGATTAGTGGGAAAAGCCTCTGGGACAGAGTGTATGGATTTCGAGGTTTGGCCACCACACCAGGGGCAGCGGGGGTGGTGCAGCTACAGAACTACAGCTGCAGTGGCTTCTGGCCCCAGGCCCACCTGGTGGGAGAAATTAAGGGGCATATCAGAGCAGGAGTGAGCAGTCTGCTTAAAATCCCAGTGAGGTCCTGGCTGGCGGTGCTTGGGGAAGGAGGAATGCTGGTGTGGCAGAGCTGGCTATACAGAAATAGCTCTGAAAACAACAGCACATCCTCTGAAGCTTAGAACAAAGTACTCTCTACTCTACAAGCAGTCATACCCTGACAAAAAACTCAAGGGTCAAGTAAGTTGGCTGAGAACATGGCCAGGCAGCGAAAACAGTCTCAGATTCAGACTCAGACTTTGGAATCTTTCTTTGGTGACAAAGAAGACCAAAATATACAGCCTAAAGAAGTCAACAAAGTCAAAGAGCCCACATCAAAAGCCTCCAAGAAAAACACGAACTGGTCTTAGGCCATGGAAGAGCTCAAAAAGGATTTGGAAAAGCAAGTTAGAGAAGTAGAGGAAAAATTGGGAAGAGAAATGAGAATGATGCAAGAAAACCATGAAAAACAAATCAATGACTTGCTAAAGGAGACCCCAAAAATGTTGAAAAAAATACTGAAGA
>JAQQSZ010003329.1:0-14476 GCA_028646595.1 Phalanger gymnotis
CTCTCTCTCTCTCTCTCTCTCTCTCTCTCTCTCTCTCTCTCTCTCTCTCTCTCCCCTTCCTCCTCCTCCTTCCCATCCTACTCCCAATAAAGGTTTCTCAAAGGGAGGGGGAATACACATTTTAAACATAAAAGAAAAATCATATTCCCAAATCTGCATTTGCTGACCCTTTACTGACACATTTTGGGATGTTACCTTCTAAAACAAATTTTCTCTGCCAATCAAGACTTGTCCAGACTCTGGAGCAGGCCAATAGATATGGCAATCACCATTATTTTACATGAGCCAGACCTTCAGAGCTACAGTCAGCAGAGATGTAACTTAGCAATTTTAGCACCAGGAACAAACTCACTGTATCAGAGAGATGGAGATCCTGGGGCACTGACTCCAGGCATCAGGCATTAGGGAGAGTAAGTTGACCTTAGGAATTTATTTGATATGTATGTGGCTATTACTTAGACCTTGTAGTTTACCTAACAAATAAGAAAACTTTGTTTTATTTAGTGCAATCAGGACCCTGGATTGGTACCCTGGGACAAAGCCACAGTTAACTTGTCTTAGTTATAATTCTGAAAATCACACTATTGTTCTAGGATTTTGAAATGATTTTCCTTCTTTGTGGCGGCTGTTGTTTTTTGCTCAAGAATTAGCATGACAAGTTTTCCCAGTAGGTGGCGCATGGTCCCTGTCCCACTTTTTGGCCAAATCCCTACCTCTTCATGGGATTACTGAAGTCTTCCATGCCCCCAACCTTCTGTTTAGTCTGGCTTCAATTGAATCAACTTGATGAATTAACAATCCTTTACCTTTTGTGTAATTCCATAAATCTTTCCCTGAAAAAATCAATTGAAAACTTCTCCAGATACATGATAGTGGTAACCCATATGGTATAGAATAAATGTGCCCCACAAGTGGCTTTAGTTTGCCCTCTGACGAGTCCCAATATAAGGTCTTACTCATAAAAAAGCATACTTGCAGGTGCCTATGACTACCATTTGTCAGGGTTAGAAACAAATATATGAATGTCTTTTTGACTTAGAGGGTTAATAGTGACAAGATATCATAAAATTTCTACTCTCAGATCTGCAAAAAGGATTTCAATGCCTTCACTACAAGAGTTAATGTGGTTTCCTTAAGGATCTAACTTAGTACTAGGGCATAATTTTATGCATTACCACAGAATTTGTTTTAATATTTATCACCTCCTCCCTGCTTCAGTCTTCTAAAAGCCACAGTCAGAGAGGCAAGAAGGTTCATAGTGGTTTTATTGATTGTTCTGAAAGTTCTGATGGGGATAATCTATGAGCTTTGACTGACCACATTTCCTTAATAATTCATAGGGGATTTCCACTCAGTTGCCGGCTAGACTTGATGGTTTCCAGTGTGATACAACTGAGCTGTGCCTCAGAGCACAACAATCAAAGACTCATAGACTTTTAAATAGAAGCCCATCAGGTTCAAACTTTTTTTTTAATTTTGCAAAGAAGAAAACTGAGGCCCAGATAGATTTTGGCTTACCCAAGGTAACTCAAAGTAAGTGGTAGAGCTAAGGCTTCAAATCTGTTCCTCTGACTCTAAAGTCAATGGACTTCCCGCTATACTACATTCTTTCCTCAAGAACAGTGTATAAAGAATGACTAAAGATACCATTTTGAGATGTTGGCTATTGGGAGCAAATGGAATAGGAAAAATGAAAAGGTAACGGCTTGGACTTAGACCTCCTCTAAAAGGGACTAATTAACATTTCACCTCGGTTCATTGACTGCCAATTTTAATAAGCCAATGCTATACCCCCTGGCATTGGGAAAAGCTCAAGATGAATCTTAGGGAAAAAAAAAAAACCTTAATACAATGAAAAAAAGCTGGCTATGAAGTCATAGAAACAAGGCTCAAATCCCAAGTCCAATATTTATATTTGTATGATTTTGGACAATATATTTAAATTCTTTAAGGCTCATTTACTTTATCCCAGAAATTAATGAGTTGAACAAGATGGCATCTGGGGCCCTTTCCAAGTCTAGGTCTATGATCTTTTTTTCACAAATCCCAAAGTCACCTACTTTATCTGATGGGTGATGGACTTATTCAATAGTGAAAACTAGCCATGAAAGGGCAGGAGTTTGAGGTCAACAGGAGGGTAGCCCTTCTCACTCTCTATCATTCAGGACGATGAGTGCAAGTTCAATATTGTTTGACAGGGACATGAACTCCTTCAGGTCCCTGACAATTGGGGGATTCCATTAGCATGGTAAATTGGTCACCCTGACCACAAATCAACAAATCAATGCTTCATTTTGGCATTGCCTTGACAGTTGCTGAGCTGTTTCCTTAAGATGACTCTTTTCTAATGAGAGAAAGATGCCATTAGTATGACCCCAGTCTGATTGCAAGCAGGTAGCAAGAAAGATGAAATTGAGTTTTATCATCCTCTTATTGAGAAAAATGTATCAGAAAAGCAGATAAAGTGAAATAAAATGTTCCACAGGTCCTTGGTCCTTCCACTACTCACAAACACAAACGCACACACACACACACACATACACACACACACACACTCTCTCTCTCTTCTATTGGCTAATGTAATCTAGGAACACAGACTCAGATTCATAGATCTAGAGCTTGAAAAACCAGATATCATCTTATCCAGTATCTCATTTTATATTTGAGGAAACTGAAGCCCTGGCGTTATCAATTCCTTTTATGATCTTCCTCCATTTCTCCCTCCCCAACAAAAAGATCATTTAGCCCATGTCTGAAAAAGGGAGGAGAACCAGCTCTCTAGCCAAGGCCAAATATAAGTCTACTGGAGTCTCTAGCCCCAGACTGTATCATGGTACAACACCAAGAACAATGGATTTTGAGTCAGTCTATCACTCTTTATCTGTTTGACTTTGTAATAGTCATTTCAGCTGCTTTAGCCTCAGTTTCTTCATCTAAAAAGTAAGGTGTTTGGATATATGGTTCTTAAGATCCGTTCCAGATCTAGACATGATTTTAGGAACCCATTGAGACTCCCCTTCAGAGGAAAATCCATTCTCAAGAGAAGTTGTCAGATCTTGTCCCAGACTCACATGTTGCTCTTTCTTTTGCTTCATATATCATTAAACAAAGCTCATGAACATGGCCATTCACCTCCAAAGTTTGTTGTTGCTTAGAAGTTCTAAGTCATGTCCAACTCTTCATGACTTCTTCTGGGATTTTCTTGGAAAAGATACTGGAGTGGTTTGCCATTTTCTTCTGTAGCTCATTTTATAGATGAGGAAACTGAGGCAAACAGGGTTAAGTGACTTGCCTAAGGTCACACAACTAGTAAGTGTCTCAGGTCATATTTGAACTCAAGTCTTCCTGACTCTAGGCACAACTCCAAACTAGCTTAATATAATTATCAATGGTTCAGTCAATTCCAGAATATCTATCTGTCAAGTACCATATCAATGCAATGACTGCAAAATCAATATAAAAGAAATAAAATTATAGAACCTTTGAGGTAAAATGGATCCTAGAGTTGGTAGGATAATACAGCCATTGCAACTCTACACTATCCTCTGCTGTCAAAGCCATTGCCACCTCATCCTATCACCACTCATCTCTTGCCAAACCTACTTGCAGAGAGCAGATTAAGCCAGTCTCACAACCAAACTGACTGGGTACTTGACCTCAACTGAACCATCACTTCAGCAAGGCCATCCTTCTATTCTTCTTTACTTGATCCCCAGCCTCACCCCACAAAGGCACTGTTACAAACCTTATCTTCCCTCTCCAAGCTTCTAACACTTTTATCCCCCCTCCTCTTTCAGCTGAGTATCTTGCCTTTTATTGAGAAAATTGAGGTCATCTAATGTAATCTCTTTTATCTTATTTTCTTCATCCCAAAACCCCTTAATATCACCTTTACTGTGTCCTCCTTTCCCGACGTCCTTAAAAATGAAGTGCTCTTTCTCCTTGCCAAGGCTCAATTAGTTGTTACTTTCAGCTAGTCAGGGTTCTGAGCACTGGTTGACTCTCTTGGACAAAGAAAAAACTAAATTGGATTTCTTTTCTGTAGAACAACCCTTCAATTGTCCAAAAGTATCTATGGTATTCCACTCCAGTCTTCTCTTCCCTAGTTATTACAGGGAGAGAGATTCTCAAGTGCTTTTTGAGATTTGAGATTGGAATCTCTTAGCCTTTTTCACCGTGGTACATATATTCATTTTATTATCACTCTTTCTATATTCAACTCTAGCCTTAAGAGACAGAATTTTCTTCCTTATCTGTTAGAACTACAGATTTAAAACTAGAAGGCACGTTAGAGGCCTTCTCAACCAACTTCCTGATTTCTCAGAGGAAAATAAAATGAGACATAAGGGATCAAAAAGATGTGTATATTATCAAATAGGTAATAATCCCCAATGTTGGGATTTGAACCCAGGGTCTCTGATTCCATTCAGTGCCCTTTCTTCTGCATCACGAGTAAGGATAACAATAAAGCTTTTCTAGAGGTTGTGGGCCTGCTTTCTGACAGGCATCCTGGGATACTACATGAGGCTAGCCAGTGATTTTTCTTTTCTTATCAGCTAAGACAGTAGTTAAATATGAAAACTTTCTTATCTCAGTGTTTCAGGAATTATACAGACAAAGATTTTCTTGGTGTGATCTACACTAGAATTAGTCCTCACTATGGTCTCTACCCTACAGAATATAGAAAGGATGGGTCATTACTAGCAGAAAACTCAATGCATACGGATGAATCTGGGATGGTTGGTGGTGATGTATTCCCCTTCTCATGACTCAATGGAAATTGTTCAAGAAGAGACTTGCATCTGAATCCTAGATGATCTGAATCCCCTAGATGGGGATTTAGGTAAGTCACCTTTACTTTCTAAAGTTTGGCTATCTCATCTCTAAAGCAGAGATATTGCCTGACACACTGACCTCAAAGGCAAAGGAAATGATGAAATTGAAAACATTTTCTGAATTGTAAAGACGAGAGCGAATGTCACAAAATCATAGAATTTCAGATCTGGAAGCCACTCAGTGGCCATCGAGTAAAGCTCATACTTAAGCTTGGAGTCCTGAGTCTTTCAAGCTCACTTAGCATGCAGACCATCCTGAGTGTAATCATTGGCCTAGAAAGGAGTTCAGATGCCATATCTCCAACTTGTGTCCAAACAACCATCTCTTTAAGTAATACATAACAAGTAGTTATTCAGCCTCTGCTCAAAGACCTCTGATAAGGGAAAGCCACCCTATTCTGAAGCAGTCCCTTCCACTGTCAGATAGCAGCAATTCCTAAGAAGTATCCCACTCTCAGGAGTGAGCGTTCTTTTGTGCCTGGCTTTTCTCTCTGGGACTAAACAGAATAAAATTTATCCCTCTTCTCCAAGATAGCACTTCATTATCTGAAGACAGCTAAGACATCCAGCTGTGTTTTCTCTTCTACACTCTCCATTTATTCAAAACAATTGTCATGTGGCCTGATCTCAATAACCTTCACTATCCTAGTTGACCCCTTCTGATCACTGTCATCCTTTAGTCACGCAGTATAAGCCACTATAATTAGGAAATTAATCAAATAGAATAGTTGTTTTGATTACGATCCTGTGACTCCAAGAAAATGGAAAATCAATAAAAGCTTCAATCAGAGAATTTTACTTCACTCTTCTCTTCCCACTCCAAACTCTCCCCCATTCAGCTGCAATGGCGATTTTCCTAAGTGTTAGTATAACTATGTCACTTTCTTCATCAATAAATTTCAATGGCTCTCTATTACTTCCAGGATAAAACATGAATCTTCTTACACTTTGCTCTATATGCTCAAGAATAGAGCAACCTTAGCATACTTGCTAGTTCTCAGATATAACACTAAATAATCCCTCTTGCTGTCTCTAGGCTGATTGTTCCCATGCATGGAATATTCTTTCCCATCTCCTCCTTTTTCTGGTTTCCTTCAAGACTCAGTTCAACTTCTACCCTCCGCAGGAGGCCTGTCCTGCCTGTCTCTTCCCCAGGACCTATGTGGTGTATTTGTATATATTTTGTAGAAGGTATAGTGGATGGAATGCTGGACTTAAAAGCAAAGAAATTCCAAGTGCATATCCTACCTGTGACACTTTTTATCTTTATAACTCAGAACAAGTCACTCACCTCTTCTCAGCCTGTTTCCTCATTTATAAAACAGAGTTAATAATGGGACCTATCTTAAATGAATGTTTTGATAATAAATGAGATATCACATGTGAACATGCTCATAAGCCTTAAATGTCATAACAATGGTGGCTATTATTATTATATACCTACTTAGAGACTTATCTCCCTCATTAGAATATGATCTCTTTGAGCTCATGGACTGGCTTTACTTTCAATTGTCTCCCCAATATTGAGCACAATGACTGGCACATGCTAAGAGTGTTACAATTTTTTAAATTGATTAATGGGTCACCAATACTTCTAAATAGACCGTTATTTAATTACAGAGTTCAGCATTTTAAAAGGGGAAAAATATTGTACCTTCAGAAGTTTTCCCTGAAAAAAAAAGCTAACAAGTAAAAAAAAAAAACATTGTTAGACGTTAACATAATAACATGAAGAAGAGAAAAATAAAGAAGTCACTCCTGACTTCCCTGACTAGTCACTGTGTCACCTGCAGGAAAATCTCTTAGTTTCTTTTATGAGGACATAATATTTATCTACCTCCAAGGCCTTGTTGTTGGCAATGAGAAGTAAATAACTTAATAGCACTTACTAACATGACCGTGTTCTAGAAACACTTAATATAAAGAAGTCAATTTTATGAGAAGTAGAAGAAATTAGATTAACTTTTCAGGCCCACGAAGTCCTCAATTTATCCATTTAATGAAAAGAGCAGCCATGAACATTTGCCCTATCCCACCACTCCCCATATATCTCAATTCAAAGAGGATTGGTCTTCTTGAACATCTCAGCTTAAGTGAGAAATAAGTAGAAATTCTCTTTTGGAAATATGTTTTGCCAGTACAGTAGAGGTATGCTTGACCTCAATATTACAGAAGCAACTAAACTGTTCAAATCATCAGAGCAGTTACAAAATATCAGCAATGCTAGATCACCTTTGGGTTTGTTTAGTCTAGTGCCATGTTTTTATTATATACATTGGGGAGTTAATGACTAATAAGAGGAAGGGACTTAGCTCATCTGTGACTGTTAGAACCCTGCTTAGATCAAGATTAGATTCCACTATTTTAAGTCTTCTCCTAGCTCTCTTGTTGTCAGTGTTGGCTAGCTAGCCAACATTTATATAACACTTTAAGGTTTACAAGAAGATATGTGTGTGTGAGTGAGTGTGTGTGTGTGTATGCGTAAATAGACACACGTACACCACACGCACATACATATCTACTGTTTCCCTCTTTTTCCCCAACTATAAGTTGGGGATAATCGTAGCAGCTACCTCACAGGGCTTTTGTGAGCATCAATGAAATGATATTTGTTACAGAATTTAGTAGAGTGCCTGGCATATAGTGGGTTTCTTCCCTTCTTTATTTATATAAACACATGTTTGTGGCCATATGTACAACATGCATGTGTAACATAACCTCCATATAAGTCACCTATTGCCCTCCATGTATAATATATGCCATATGTTCATATAAATGTATACCTGTGA
This sequence comes from Phalanger gymnotis, assembly GCA_028646595.1. Taxonomy (NCBI): domain Eukaryota; kingdom Metazoa; phylum Chordata; class Mammalia; order Diprotodontia; family Phalangeridae; genus Phalanger; species Phalanger gymnotis. Next base: position 7,625 of record JAQQSZ010003329.1, read on the forward strand.
GGATCAAATGAGTTTACATATGGTAATATAATCAATCAAGACATTTTCTATACATATAGTACATGTATACAGATATATTTACATACACATATGTAAATGAATGTCTACATACATTATACACACACACACACACACACAAATGCATAAGTGTATATGTATTATCTCATTTGACCTAACACTATGAGTTAGGTGATATAATGATAATATTATTTCCATTTTACACACAAGTAAACTGAGGCTGAAAGAGGTTAAGTGATTTGTGCAGGGTCAAACAACCAGTGTTTTGGGAAAGTCAGGTCTATCCTTATTCCAAGTCCAACATTATGCATTACACTACGTAGCTGTTTCTTCACCCTCGAAGCATCTAATATTTACTTTTATGTTAGCTCATTGTATTCCTCATCAGAATATATGCTCTTTGTGGGATAGAACCACTTTACCCCATTTGGTTTCCCCAGAACAGTGGTATTTCATTTATATTTATTAGATGTTCAATTATTGATTTTTTTTAAATTAATTTGAATTGAAATGAGTAGAATTTTCTAAGGTAACCATGGTAGTTAGTGGCCAAGCTGAGACAAAAGTTCAGATTTCTCAAATTAGGGTTTGTCCTATTTTGCTCTTCTACTCTCCCAGTAACTACAGAGACTCTTCTTGGAGGCCCTCAAATACTCCTCCATAAAAGTATGATTAGACCAAATTGAATACCTGCAGAATCTGATTTTCTGAAGAGTAATCTGATTTGATCTGCAATTACATTGTAAGATGATAGATTTAAAACTAGAAGGCATCTTAGCGGCCAGTAAGTCCTCTCTTTTTTACAGATAAGGAAAATGAGGCTCACAGAGGTTAATTGATTTGACCAGGGTTACTCAGCTAGTAAATATCTAAAGGAGGTTATCAAGGTAGACCTTCCTGACTCTAAACCCAGGGTGCTAGTCACTTCTATTCTGCTACCATCTGTCAGAGATCAGTGAGATGTATATGTCCAGAAATTGATGAAAATTGGACCTTGATGTTCTCATTGAAATCTTCCTTAGATGTGTGGGTCAAATTCACTTTGCCCTGATACCTGGAGATGAGGGAAGATTCGTATTAGTTTGTTGGTAGTTTGTTGTAGTTAATCCTTTATTAGTATCCAACTAATTAGAACAATAAAATCTTTCTTTTGATTCTTGCCTCTATTCCTCCCTCATTTTCTACCATTTCTCCACTTTTTGAATAATCACAGAACTGGAGTGAGAAAGGATCCATCAGAGATAGCATCTCTATGTCTTTCTGTCTCTGTATTTCACACAGGAGCCAATATGTAGCAGGTGCTTAATAAATGCTTGTTGATTGGTTTGTATGTCATTCCCATTCATGTCCTTCCAAAAGAATTTTCATAGGGGCCTTGCTCAATAAATTGGAGGTCCTTTTGAGAACACTGTAATATTTCATGGACAGTCTCTCTTTCTCTCTCACTACAGGAATGACCAACCTTCTTTCATCCAATTCAATATTGAAAAGTGTATGGATTTGGTCTCCTAAATCTTATACTATAATCTTGCCACTTTCATCTGTATGATTTTGTCCAAATCATTTAATCTTTCTGTGTCTCAATTTATTTATCTGCAAGATGGGAGGGGGCATTTGATCACTTCTAACATTGCTTCCTGCTCTAAATCTGTGATAGCTTGTGCACATTTAGGAGGTAAAGGCAAAATCTGTTCCTGCTCTCAAAGACAATGTGATATTCTGGTCCTATATGTGAATGGCTAAGTATTTGACACTGCTTTTCTCATGCAAACCGTCACCTGAAAAAATGCCAGAGCCAACTAAAGGTGACCATTCATTATTCCACTGACTTTTGGGTCACTTATAATTTGCATTCTTCTGTTTTCATTGTAATCCATGAACCCCAGTTCCATAGTATCATTAGAAGCTTATTAGAATTCTAAAACAACAAATAATCAAAAACAGTCATCAAGGACCTACTATGTGCTTACTGTGTGTTAAGTGCTGGCCAATAGCAAACATGGCCCTGGGCAGCACAGAGTGCCTTGGAATCATTGAAAGTGCAGCACAGTTTTTCAGATTCTACTCATAACATTTTCTAGACCCAAATCTTCCATAACGCCTTCATTCAGCCACCATTTCTCCCTCCTCAGAGCTCTCATAATATGTGGTTTTTACTTTTCTGGTATATTTTCAGGCACGTTTTAAAGTATAATACAAGTTGAAATATTGAAATACAGGCATGCTGAAAATAACACATGAATTATTCCAAAATAACTTAGTAAGTCTGTTTCATATTTTAAAGTGTCACAAGACTTAATTTTTTCCAACAAAATATAAGAGCTAGATGGTACTTTCCCATTTTCTTTTCTTTTCTTTTTTAAAAGATGGATGCTGAGGAAATGCCCCTAAAATCTAATTGCTTAGTAACCTCTAAATGCCTAGATTTGTCACAGATAAACCAGACTAAATTTTAAGAATTCTGGAAGAACTTTAAGTCAGTGTAATGTAGTGGATACAGCCTTAGAAAAGGAGTCAGGCAGAGAGGCTTGAATTCTGAAGCTTTGCGTGCAGCTGTATTGACTTTGTTGTCTTCTTAGTTTGTGTCATGATCGTCCTTGTCACCACAGTAGCTTTCTATAATCAGTTTCTTTTTTTGTTGCTTGCTCATTTTTCTACACATTTTATTTATTGACATAACTTTTTGTTAAAGTAGGGCACTGCTCCTTGGGTGGAGATAGCACCATTTTGTATTCCTGTTTGTAGAGCTAATTCTGGGGGAACATGAAAGTTTTCAGTTGTTCCAAGGTGATATGATCCTAGGAAAGGTGCAGTCACTACTCTGCTGGCCTGTGCTTTGGTCAGTGAGAGACCGCAAGTACTCTTCTCTGCCCTGGAACTGTGACCAGTGTCCTGCTCCTTCGTGGCCTCTCCTCTTTGTCCCAGGGCTATGACCAGGAACTCTGTATGGGCAATGCAATAGGGTCCATCATGCAGTGCTAGGAAAGGATCCCTCATAATCTCTTTCTGACCAGTTGTCCCACCCCTTTACTGTCTGTGGACTGAAAACTCCCAAAGCTGCTGCTCAAGCACCACCCTGGTGAAATAGATCTTTCTTGCTGAACTCCTAATCTTGGATATGACTTTCCAGTATTTTCTTTGACAAGCTTAAATTCTGACTCATACTCACTATGTGACCTTGGGCAAGCCACTTAACTGCTTTGTGCCAGAGTTTGAAAACATGTGTTTCATTTACATTCGACTACCTCTCAGTACAAAGTCAGGTGGCATGTTTCCTCATCAGTTCTCTTAAATCATGACCGGACATACCATCGATCAGAGTCCTGAATTCTTTCAAGGACAATTATTCTTTTAAACCATCAGATTGCCACACTGATATGAGGCATGGTAACCTCCAACCTGGGGCATCTGGGTGGTGTGAGGATTAAGTGCCAGGCCTAGAGTGAAGGAGGCTCATCTTTATGAGTTCAAATCTGGCCTCCGACAATTTGTAGCTGTGTGACCCTGGGCAAGTCCCTTAACTCTGTTTGCCTCAGTTTCCTCATTTGTAAAATGAGCTGGTGAAGGAAATGACAAATCAATTCTAGGATCTTTGCCAGGAAAACCCAAAATGTGTTCATGAAAAGTCAGACACATATTAAAAGAACTGAACAACAACAGCAAATCTCTAATCTATTCCACTCTCCTTCACCGTCTTATGCTGAAGCCAAATTGAACTGGTTTTTGAACTTTTCCCTTGTGCCTCTACTGTTTAGCTCATGCCACTTCATTCCTTATTTGTTCTTTCAAACAATCAATAAACAAATAATTATTATTATGTGCCAAACTGTACTAGACAATGGAGATACAAAAACAAAAATCAAACAGGTCTGTTCCTTGAGAAACTTAGGTCCTATCAGGAGAGCTAACATGTACACTTAAGGCAGTGATCTCTTCTTACACGAATATTGTATTTACTGAAAGGGGTGAAAAAAGGCCATATGTAAGACAAACACAGAGAAAAGCAGCTTGAGGAAAAATGCAGACTGTTCTCAGAGCCTGAGTGAAAACAGCCCCAAAGCAAAGGTATTGACTGATGGTAGAGATGGCTGTGGTGCCTTGTTTCCCAGCAGCTAATTTGAATATGACAGTTTTCGGCAATTTAGAATTTATTGCTGGGAAATTCTGAATCAAAGAAAAATTTTAGGGATTATGGGAACATTTCACATTCACTATTTATGCTAAACTTGACAGAAACATGGATTTTGGGGTTTTCCATTGGTAAGGAGATGAGTCACACTAATGATTAAGTAAGGCTCTAAGGCAGACGGATATACAAAAGTCCCAGGACTAAAAGCTAGCAGAGAAGACAAGAAGGATCTTAGATAGGAGACTCATAAAAGGCAAAACTGAGACAAAAACAGAGAAAGAGAACACTAGCTGAAGCAAAAATGCAAAAAAAAATTAGAGTCTGCACATCATCATCACCACCATCATCTCCCCTGCCCCATCCCCAGCTGAGGGGTGGGAAGAGAGTCTCTGTTGCTGAGAGCTGATTAAAGGGAAGGCAATTCTGAGAGCTGGTTGGGGAAAACAGAATCCTTGCTAGTTTTAAGAACTCCCTGGCAAAGGGCTGTTTAGCGCTAGCTATGGCTTAAAAGCTGACTGAAGACAGAATCTTCAGCTCCTCTGGGAGCTGATTTGATTAAAGGACATCTCTGGTGCTGGGAGCTGTTTGGAAGAAAGCAGAAAGCACTGTATTTGAAGAGTTGACTGGGGAAAGGCTGCCTTACTCTTTACTGCAATCTACAGGTTGAGAAGGGGAAAGAACTGAAAACCCAGCAAGCACATATGTCTGCCTTCGTAGGGTCCCAGGCTGAAGGGAACTGCTTTTCATTGAAAGAGTAAAATGCCAGGATTTTGCTAAAAGAGTTTACCACTATCTCTCAGCACCCTGCCAACACAGCGGCCTGAAAGTGGCAGAAATGTTGATTCATCTCAAAGGACTTAAGAGATTAGAAAAAAGAGCAGGTTAAATACGACATAAATTTTCCCTAAACCAGTCATAAACAACCACTTTTGTAGACCAGAGTTATAAGTTTCCTGAGACATATATTTCCTTTCTCATATGCCTCATTTCTAGGTTTCTGTAGGTTTGTGCCCATTTTCCCCACCAACCACTCTCTTACCACTATGTGCATTGGTTAGAGAATGTGATCCAGGTAAATGAGCGAGACATTTTCTGATGATTATTCTTGCTTTTTCCTTCTTTTTTTTTACTAAATGTTTCAGATTCAAGACTTAAGGGTATCATTGCCACAGATGTGCATACATGGGAAGTACACCAGTGGGAGGTCAGGAGCTACAGTTGTGAATGAAAACATGTCCCCTCTTACATCAGGGCTATTCCCTTGGACCTTGAGAGTGAATTTTAGCCACATGACCACTCTTCTGAGGAACCACACTGATCTACCAAAGCAATTGCAAATTGTAATGAGTTAGATAACCCTAGCTGAAAGATAAAAAGAGAAACAGAAATACAAAGGAGTGGGGGTGCTGTGTTTATACACATCATCTGGCCACACCTGGATGACACACACATGAATATCTATTCAGAAGATGTATAAAATTAAAGAAATTTTATAGGCATAAACACTAGACGTGGGAGGTAGGGTGAAAAAGGGTTTATGTAGGAGTCTGAGTTTGATCTGAGCTTTGAAAGAAATGAGAGTTTCTTTGAGACAGAGGGATGGTGGGAGAACATTTCAGGCAGGGGGTCCATCTTAGGCTAAGGAAGGATAGGAAATCGAATGCCTTGTATGAGAAACACCAAAAAGACTGACTTGGCTGGACCCTAACATACATCATAGGGAGTAATGTGTAATAAGGCTGGAAAGTTAGGCTGGATCCAAGTTGCATGGGGCCTCAAAAGCCAAACAGAGTAGAGTGTTTCAGGCCACAGAAAGACGAGGTAGGGAGGTAAGTGTAGTTACTTTGAAAAACTAACCTTAGGCTTAATAAAGGAAAATTGCCCAACATCCCATCAATATTCCTGGTCATGGTATAGAACATCTGGTTTCCTGTCATCTCTCTCTAATAGAGCACTTAGTCCCTGCAGAGAGACTGGGATTTTTATAGCAATTGGTAGTCAGATCAGAGCTTTTACTTCCAATCTATTAAGTGGTGTTCATGGGCGAGGGAATGAGGAGGGGATTGTGAAGGGAACCAGAGTTCAATAAGTAATTGATCACTATTTCTAATTTCATCAGGGAGGGACCATTTCTTTTTTTTTTTTTTTGAGCTAGAAACTGTCTGTCCTTTTAATAGACGCAGCCATGAGGGAGGACCAAGGGACCTGAGGTGACATGTCCTTTCAGTACTGAGTCACATATGTGATTGTCCAGAAGTAGGTAGGGAATATATATATATGTATGCCCTGTACAACCCACACTATGATCAGATCAGAGATCCAGAGCTGGAAAGGACTTCAGAGGTCATGTGGACTGTCTCATTTTAAGGACTGAGAAACTGAGGCTCAGAGAAATCAAATGACTTGCCCAAGGCAAGTGGTAGCAAGTATTAAATGAAGGATTTGAACTCAGGCCCTCTGACTCCAGTCAATTCTCTTTCTGCTGTACCAGAGGTCATCAAACTTTTTGGTCTCATAACCTCTTTTTTATTATTATTTAATATATTTAGTTTTCAGCGTTGATTTTCACAGGAGTTTGAATTACAAATTTTCTCCCCATTTCTACCCTCCCCCCACTCCAAGATGGCGTATATTCTGATTGTCCTTTTCCCCAGTCAGCCCTCCCTTCTGTCACCCCACGCCCCTCCCATCCCCTTTTCCCTTTC
>JAQQSZ010003330.1:0-14476 GCA_028646595.1 Phalanger gymnotis
ATTTGAGTATTGTGGAAACATAATCAGAATAACCAAAGATCTAGCAGCTTCTACATTAAGAGATCAAAGGGCTTGGAATACGATATTCTAGAGGTCAGTGGAGCTAGGATTAAAACCAAGAATCACCTACCCAGCAAAACTGAGTGTCATGCTCCAAGGTAAAATATGGATTTTCAATAAAATAGAGGACTTTCAAGCTTTCTCAGTGAAAAGACCAGAGCTGAATAGAAAATTTGACTTTCAAACATAAGAATCAAGAGAAGCATGAAAAGGCAATCAAGAAAAAGAACAAGAAAAAAGAAATTGCAAGAGACTTACTAAAGTTGAACTGTTTTGTTTACATTCCTACATGGAAAGATGATGTTTATGATTCATGAGACCTCAGTATTAGGGTAGCTGAAGGGAATATGCATATATATGTGTGTGTGTGTGTGTGTGTGTGTGTGTATGTGTGTATGTATGTGTATATATAATGTATGTATATATATGTGTGTGTATGTATGTGTATATATAGATATATAGATAGAGATATAGATGTATATAGAGAGAGAGAGAGAAAGAGAGACAGAGAGAGAGCACACACAGGGTGAGTTGAATATGAAGGGATAATGTCTAAAAGAAATCAAATCAAATTAAGGGATGAGAGAGGAATATATTGAGAGAGGGAGAAAGAGAGAGATAGAATGGGGTAAATTGTCTCGCGTAAAAGTGGCAAGAAAGAGCAGTTCTGTAGGAAAGGAAGAGAAGCCAGGTGAGGGGGAATGAGTGAATCTTGCTCTCATCAGATCTGACCTGAGGAGGGAATACCATACACACTCAATTGGTATCTTACCTCACAGGAAAGAAGGAGGAAGAAGATAAAAAAGTGGGGATGATAGAAGTGAAAGCAGATGGGAAAGGAGGTAATCAAAATCAAACACTTTTGAAAAGGGACAGGGTCAAGGGAGAAAACTGGATAAAGGGGGATAGGTTAGGAAGGAGCAAAATATAGTTAGTCTTTCACAACATGAGTATTGTGTAAGGGTTATACATAATGATATGCATGTGGCCTATGCTGAATTGCTTAACTTCTTAGGGAGGGTGAGTGAGAAGGGAAGAGGGGAGAGAATTTGGAACTCAAAGTTTTAAAAACAGATGTTCAAAAACAACGAAAAAAAAAAGTTTTGTGCATGCAACTAGAAAATAAGATACGCAGGCAATGGGGCATAGAAATTTACCGCGCCCTGCAAGAAAGTAAGGGAAAAGGGCATGGGAGGGAGTGGGGTGACAGAAGGGAGGGCTTACTGTGGAACGAGGCAACCAGAATATATGCCATCTTGGAGCAGGGGGAAGGTAGAAATGGGGAGAAAATTTGTAATTCAAACTCTTGCGATAATCAATGCTGAAAACTAAATATATTAAATAAATTAAATAAAAAAGAGGAAAAAATTAGAATGGAGCAAATGGAGGATAATGATATTATGAAAAATCAATACACATTGAAACAAAACCAAAAGATGAAAAAAATAGAAGATAATGTGAACTATCTCATTGGAACAACAACTGACATGGAAAATTGATCCAGGAGAGATAATTTTTAAAATTATTGAACTATCTGAAATCTATGATCAAAAAGGAGCCTAGACAGCATCTTTCAAGAAATTATCAAGGAAAACTTCCCTGATATACTAGAGCCAGTGGGTAAAATAGAAATTGTAAGAATCCATCGATCACCTCCTAAAAGAGATCATAAAATGAAAATTCCTGGGAATATTATAGCCAAATTCCAGAGCACAAGCAGCCTGAAAGACATAATTCAAGTCTAGTGGAGCCACAGTCAGGATAACACAAGATTTAACAGCTTCTATGTTAAAGGATTGAAGGGTTTGGAATATGATATTCCAGAGGGCAAAGAACTAGGTTTACAACCAAGATCACATACATAGCAAAACTAAGTATAATTCTTCAGGATGGAAATGGACATTCAGTGAAATAGAGGATGTTCAAACATTCTTAATGAAAAGACTTGACTTTCAAAATTCGACTTTCAAATTCAGCACTCAAGAGAAGCATAAAAATGTAAACAGGAAAGGGAAATCATAATGGACTTAATAAGGTTAAAGTACTTATATTCCTACATGGGAAAAATGATACTTGTAACTCATAGGAGAATTCCCATTGTTAGGCCAGTTAGAAGTATATATTGTCAACCTCCAGAGTTTAGTCTAAGAAAGACAAACAGAATCAGGTCATATGTGTGCTTTTATCTGTCTCAAGCAGGCAGCATGCATGCAGCACTACATTTGGAACTGAGCTCACAAAAGGGTTAAGTGAGGGAGATCATACAGCCATCAAGCAAGGAAGTGCTCCTGACTCAGGATGTCTGGCTTTTTGTCAGCCAAGATTACTGTTTATATAAAGCAAGGAAGTACCTCCGAGTTGGGATGTCTGTACAAGCTTAATCTAGTCTTGTGGCTGCTGACACAGCAGGAGGATTTCAGGTTCATTCAGGGAACATCTGAGAGGATTGTTGCTATGTCAGTCCAGAAGGACTCAAGTTGTCCTCTCCACTTGGCCAGGCCAGGTTTTTGGCCTTCTTCTGATGATGTGAGGGCAAGAGGGTCTCACAATATAGACACAGGGCACAGGTGTAAGTTGAATATGAAGGGATGATATCTAAATTTTTTTCAAAAAATTAAGGGGTGAGAAGAATGTCCTTGGAGAAAGAGAAAGGGAAAGGTAAAATGGGGTAAATTATCTCCCATAAAAGAAGCAATGGAAAGCTTTTATAATAGAGGGGAAGAAAGGGGAGTGAGTGAACCTTACTCTCATCAGAATTGGCTCAAAGAAGAAATAATACACACACACACACACACACACACACACACACACACACACACACACACACAATTGGGTATAGAAATCTATCTTACCCTACAGGAAAGTTGGAGGGGAAAGGGATAAGACAAGGTAGAGTGTTAGAAAAAAAGGGCAGATTGGGGGAGGCGGTAGTCAGAAGCAAAACACTTTTGAGGAGGGACAGTGTGAAAGGAGGGAGAATAGAATAAATAGGGGAGAAGGGAATAGGATGGAGGGAAATACAGTTAGCAATAGTAACTGTGAAAAAAATGAAGTTTTTCTAGAGAACTGAGTCAAATTTATAAAAATAAGAGCCATTCCTCGATTGAGAAATTATCAAAGATTTGAACAGTTTTCAGATGAAATAATCAAAGCTATCTATAGCCATATGAAAAAATGCTTTGTTGATTGAAGAAATGCAAATCAAAACAATTCTGAGGTACTATCTCATGCCTATTAGATTGGCTATTAGGACAGAAATGATGAACAGAAATTAGGGAATGTGGGAAAAATAGACATTAATGCATTGATGGTGGAGTTGTAAACTGATTCAACCATTCTGTAGAGCAATTTATAGCCAAAGGGCTATAAAACCATGAATACTCTTTGACCTAGCAAGTGAAAAAAAAATAAAAGGACCTATATGTACCAAAATATTTATACCAGATCTTTTCTGCGGGTAAAAAATTGGAAACAGAGGGGATACCTTTCAATTGGAGAATGGTCAAACAAATTGTGGCATGTGATTGTGATAGAATACTATTGTGCTATAAGAAATAATGAGCAGGATACTGTCAGAAAAACCTGGAAAGACTCACATGAACTAATGGAAAGTGAAGTATACTGGGTACAAAGTAACAACAATATTTTGGGATGATTAGCCATGAATGACTTAGCTCCTCTCGGCAATACAGTGATCCAAGACAACTCTGAAGGGATGAAAAATGATGATGATGAAAAATGTTATCCATCCCACGAGAAAGGACTGATGTTGTCTGAATACAGATTGAATCATAGGTTTTTTACTTTATTTTTCTGGAGGTCCACCCCTTACCCCTGCTTTGGTCTATGTTTTTTTTTTTTTTCATAACATGTCTATTATGGAAATGTTTTGATGTTTCGCATGGCTATATGTATATAACCTATATTGAATTGCTAGCCTTCTCAATGGAGAATGGGGGTGTGGAGAGAGAAAGGGAGAGAATTTGGAACTCAAAGTTTTAAAAAAACAAATGTTAAAACTTGTTCTTACACGTAAGTGGGAAAAATTAAATCCTAAATTACTTTTTTAAAGAAGGAGCTGCCCACCAGGTGGTTTTATTTTCCAGAATTTTAGTTATTTGCTATCCTGATACTTTCAGTATCCTCCTCCTTTAAATGAAATTACAACTTGCAAGATCTTTAGTGCTGCCAATAGTACTGTACATTTACAGAGTTTTGTTTACTCTTATTCTCAGTACTCCAATGCTAACTGTTTTACTTAGACAAATATAAAAGGCCAAACATAAGGAATCTTTGAAGGAAACAAAATGTACTAACCAGGCACCTTTTTGGAATGGCCTTGCAGCCCTGGAAACATGATTATTAGAGGGATGTCTGAATTCAAGCTAAAAGAGTTATGCTCCTCTTGTATAAAAATATTGCAAGGCACAGTTGCCATCTTGACAGTCTACTCACATGAAAACAAGAGAAGAGAGAAATCTTCTGAATACAGTATTCCTCAACAATGCAGTTCAAAAGGGTACACATTAGGTACTTGCCTCTACTCCCTTTGCAAAAGTAAAGCTTACATGCAATGCACACCATACTGTACAACATCTGTATACCAGAATTATTCCATTTTGGACATCAGATTTTTTCCTTTTTTTTTTTAACATACAATTAAATTCTTCTTTTTCTTTAATCGGCATCAATTTCTCCTTCATCACATCCAAGGCCCCAGGCCAGGCCTCATTGTCTAACTTGGACAGCTCAATTTTCAAATGAGCCATGCTTCTTTTTGCTTCTTTGCATCATAGACTTAACCTGACCTGTTCTGCTAAGTTGACTCAACTTCTCACTCCAAAATCTCCAGAGATGCCTGGTTGTGACCTAGCATCAAGGGTCTGTCTGGAGAGAGTTAAATGAGAGCTCATGGAGTTGGCCTTTAAGTCTGGTTCAGATCTCCCAGTGCTTTGGTCCAAATGAAGCCACTCCTACAGTTTGGTGAGATTCTATATTAGATCTTTTCTGTCTGTCTGTCTGTCTGTCTGTCTGTCTGTCTGTCTGTCTGTCTCTCTCTCTCTCTCTCTCTCTCCCTCTCCCTCTCTCCCCTCCCTCCCTCCCTGAGCTAAGGACATTTCTGATGGACTTCATTTCAATTAGGATAGCTTTAACCTCACTGAGTTCATACCTACCATGGTCTCCAGACATTTTCTGGATTTTGTTGCATTTCTACACTTCATTGCAGTGTTTCAAATACTTGTTTTTTGTACAGTAATTCTTGCTTCATCTGTACTTTCACTTCAATTTTTTTAACACTTAATGGTATAGTAGAGATCTCTGCCTTCAGAATGTCTGGGTCATGTTTGGTGCTGGATGAAGATCTTGAGAATAAGTCTGTCCAAGAATTTGACTTCTCCTTGTAATTGCATCATTTAATTGCACATATTCATTTAGAGCCGGAGCAAGCCTTTTCTCTTTCATGTGGTACAATTCCTTCAGTGTGCTGAGAGGATCTTGGGCCACCATACGGTGGTTTTTTAGCATTCTCTCTTGTTCTCTCCTCCATTGTTTTCTGGGATCTTCCATCTGTGTGGTTTTATTGATGTGGCCAATGTTGTATACACCAATCTGACAGTGATGCTACTTCCCATCCCCATGCAGCTCATCTCCAACACAATCCACAAATGAGAAGGGTTTGGTAAACCTGTCCTGAGGGTCAATCCAGCTGGTCTTCTTGGTATTGTGGTTGATGAAAAAGACCTTGTCATCACAGACCCTGGACTCCTCCCAGCTCTAGGGGAGCAGCAGTTGCCCATTCCTGGCTTTCTTAGTCATGGTTATGGGAAGCGCCCCCCCTCCCCTGGGGTAGTATTCCTCCATAAGGACTGCATAGGGGGCACTTGGTGGCAACAGAAGTACAGGTCAGCCCTAGGAGCCCTGCAGGCAGTGGGCAGGGCACCACACAACACTGCATGGCCCGGTATTACCTGATTATGGAAGATTAATTATTGAAGATCTCATATTTAAATTTCCAGTAGTTATATTAGTATTTATAGAGTCTAAAAACTTGATTTTCATCTCAATTTTACCATTGTTGTCACTTTGCTACAGTTATTGCTGAAATGGAAGAGGGCCATACAGCACTGAGATCTATTTTTTATTGTTTGCTTCATAAGTTATATACTATCTCTCTATCTAATCACCTAGTGTTCAACATACTAATGATAATCCTTTCCATAATTAGCTAAATTGTCCTTCAACTCTAAGATAGGAACTATATAGTGCTGGTCCTTGACTCAGACACATAAGCTACTACCAAGGCTTTATTGAAAGCCTTCATAACTTAGTAGAGTCTTATCAGAGCTTTTTCATTGTAAAACCTTCAGTAACCCATGGCCATTTTCATACTATGATGTGGCATCAAATTGGGATTTCTCTGAGGTAGTAGATTTCATTCTGAAATATAACTAGATTTCTAGGGGGGAAATGACAGCACAAGTGAAGAGGGGACCTGGATACTGAACTGAGTTGTGAACTGTTTAATTATGCTAAACTGGAGAATTTTAGGACATTTGATTAGAATCACTTTTCCTCAATGAATATGAAATTAGCTCCATTGATGGCATGTGCTTTTCACAGCAGGGGTAAATTGTGAGCAAAATTATGAATTATGATTCTTTTTATACTTCTATTATCCAGGAAAATCACTGATTGAAATATGCTCTCCTTAATTAGTATACTGAGTACATGGAAGTGTTTGAAGAACATGGAAGTGTTTTCTTGATATGAAATCTAAGATTTTCATTTGCTAAGAGACTATAACCAAAGCTTCCTCATGTGGTAAATCAAAATATGCTTTTATTTACCAAAGTCTTATAATCAGAGCAAAATCTCTTAGTTGAATCTTTTAGCACTGAAGTACAAAACAGAAGAACAATTTATGTACTCACTTATTGTTCTTAGCTGCAGTAGTGAAAAAGTAAGTCCAGAATTTGTTGGTCATTACATGTAAGGCTTTATGTAAAAAACAAACAAGAAAACAAACAACAAAATTGCTTTCTAAAATGCATGTGCAGAGGAAGGAAACAACAGAAGAAAGAAAGGGGAGAATTCAAAATTCTTTTTGAGCTTTCCACAGCCTAAGACCAATTCATATTTTTCTTGGGGGCTTTAGGGAGTTTTGACCTTGTTGTCTTCTTCTGAGTGTGTGTTTTGATCTTCATTGTCACCATAGTAACTTTCTATAGTCAGGAATTTTTTTTTCTTTTCCGTTCTTTGCTCATTCTCCTAGCCTATTACCCAACAACAAAGAGGCAATTGGTAGATTCTTTCAATTTTTATTTTGTACTATGACTCTAGAATATCAGGGCAGTTCTCCTTGATAATTTCTTGAAAGATGAGATCTAGGCTCTTTTTTTGATCATGGCTTTCAGGTAGTCCAATAATTTTTAAATTATCTCTCCTGGATCTATTTTCTAGGTCAGTGGTTTTTCCAATGAGATATTTCACATTGTCTTCCATTTTTCCATTCCTTTGGTTCTATTTTATAATATCTTGATTTCTCATCAAGTCACTAGCTTCCACTTGCCTCAATCTAATTTTTAAGTTAGTATTTTCTTCAGTGGTCTTTTGGACCTCCTTTTCCATTTGGCTAATTCTGCCTTTCAAGGCATTCTTCTCCTCATTGGCTGTTTGGAGCTCTTTTGCTATTCGACTTAGTCTGTTTTTTAAGGGGTTATTTTCTTCAGTGTTTTTTTGGATCTCTTTTAGCAAGTCATTGATTTGTTTTTCATGGTTTTCCCACATCACTCTCATTTCTCTTCCCAATTTTTCCTCTACTTCTCTTTCTTTTCCAAATCCTTTTTGAGCTCTTCCCTGGCCTGAGACCAGTTCATGTTTTTCTTGGAGGCTTTTGATGTAGTCTCTTTGACTTTGTCGACTTCTTCTGGCTGTATGTTTTAGTCTTCTTTGTCGCCAAACAAAGATTCCAAAGTCTGAGTCTGAATCTGATTCTGTTTTCTCTGCCTGTTCATGTTCCCAGTCAACTACTTGACCCTTGAGTTTTTCGTCAGGGTATGACTGCTTGTAGAGTAGAGAGTACTTTGTCCCAAGCTTGAGGGACTGTGCTGTTGTTTTCAGAGCTATTTCTACACAGCAAGCTCTACCACATCAGTGTTCCTCCTCCCCCAAGAGCCGCCAACCAGGAGCGCCATTCAGATCTGAGCAGGCTCTGCACTCCCGCTCAGACCTGCCACTTGATTCCTCCCACCAGGTGGGCCTGAGGCCAAAAGCAACTGCAGCTGTAGTTCTGTAGCTGCCCCACCTCCGCTGCCCCTGGGGTGGTGGCCGAACTGTGAATTCCTTTCACTCTGTCCTAGCAGCTTTTCCCACTAACCTTCTCTGTTATATTTGGTGTTTGTGGGTTGAGAAGTCTGGTAACTGCCACAGCTCACTGATTCAGGATGCTAGGGCCTGTTCCACCTGCCTCCCAGTCTGGTTGGTCCAGGCACGACTCAACCTGGATTCTGCTTCACTCTGCTCCCAGCTCTGTGGGGTAGACTTTACCCCATTACCATCCAGGCTGTCCTGGGCTGGAGCCCTGCTTCCTTCTGCTATTTCATGGGTTCTGCAATTCTAGAATTTGTTCAGAGTCATTTTTATAGGTGTTTGGAGGGTCCTGGGGGAGAGCTTTAGGTGAGTCCCTGCTTTCCATGTGCCATCTTGGCTCTGCCCCCCTTGACTCTTTGTAAAAGTAGGGCTCTGCTTCCAGTGTAGAGGGCGTACTGTCCCAAGCTTCAAGGTGTTTTTTACAGTTGTTTTCAGAGATAGTCTAAGGACCGGTAAGTTGTCATTTCTTCCAAAGGGGTATGATTTCAGAAAAGGTAGTTTACTACTCTCCTGACCTGTGCTCTGGTCTGTCAGAGACTACAAGCACTCTTTTCTGCCCTGGGACTCTGAGGAGGGTGCTCCCTCCACTATGGCTGCAAGCTCTCCTTCTCACTCTGGGACTGCCACATGGACCTGTGCCCAGATCTGAGTATGGGCAAAGCAACAGAGTCCTGCCTCAGTGCTAGCAAAAAGAGCCCTGTAATCTCCTCCTAATCAGTTGTCTGACCCCCCCTTACTGTCTGTGGGCTGAGAGGTCCTAAAGCAGCCACTGCCACTGCTGCTGCCACTCCTGATTCAGTCACTCTCAAGGCCTGCTCCAGGTATGCTGGGACTGGGGCTGCACTGGCAAGGCTTGTGCTGGACTGTGCTCCATTCTCACCCAGGTGCAACTGACTTTTCTTGCTGACCTTCCAAGTTTTGGGCTGGAAATTTGTTTCACTCCATCTTTTTGTGTGTTGTGCTGCTCCAGAATTTGTTTAGATGCATTTTTTAAAGGTATTTGGAGGGGTTTGGAGGAGAGCTCAGGCAAGGCCCTGCCTTTACTCTGCCATCTTGGCTTTGCCTCTCAACAGATCAAATTTTCATATTCAAAGATGATTTCTAATAGATTGTGAGCTTCTTGAAGGCAGGCATTGCCTTTGCCTTTTTTTTTTTTTTTGTATTCCCAGAGCTTAGCACATAACTTGGCAGATACTAAGTGCTTTATTAATGTTTATTGACCAATTAATTTTGTCCCTATCTGTAGTCCAAGTATAGATGATGAAAACGATGTATTCCTTACCTAAATTTAATAATCATATTTTATGAAGTTAAATGGTTTGCCCAAGGTAAAATGGCAAAGCCAATAAAAAAAATTATATGTATATGTATATATGCATACATACTACATATATGTATGTGTGTGTGTCACACACACACTCAACACACACAGAGACAATCTCACCATTAAGAGTTCTCAGCTTGTTTGTTTTTTAAAGAATTCTACTCTTCACTTCCCTTAGTGCTGGGGTCAAAGCTATAGTAAAGTCGTATTCTACAGTCTTATTGTGGTACAGAGGGGATCCTGCACCAGTGTCATCAAAACTAACTCCATTTAAGCAGTTACTGTCAGGGAAGGATTTTAGTAATGGAAAACACTGGTAACAGATTGTATACCTTTAGTGCAACAATCATCCTAAGTTAGAAGAGCCTCATCATTAATGTGACTCCCAGGTGATTATTTTGTTTGTTTTAGCCGTACCATTATTGAAACTGTCAACTATGGTATAGAAGACAAAATAATCTGTGCCACTGGAGGGAGTTTCCCAATGATAAGAGACGTGAAATCAACGCTCTTGAAGATGAGAAATGTGGAGCAAAACAGGAAGAAATTTAATGTTATGATTGAAACTGGAAAGGAGGAAGGCAACTCTGTCCCCTGGCTTGCTGGAAATACTAGAAAACCACCAAAACCGAAACAGTGAACAACATGGAGGGGAGAAAAAAATTTTGGTGTAATAGTGGCAACCAGAGTGGCAGGGCTCCAGCTAAGGTTCTGAAATCTATAGGTAGATTTGATGGTACTTGCAAGAGACCCTTGCTTTGGCAGTATCTATGATCATGGATCATTATAATGTATTTTTATAAAGAAAATCTTTTATTACTTCCATAAAAATATATTCAGTTCAGTATCCAGTGATTGCTTGATATGAAATATGGATGTCAACCTTTCTATGTTGAATGAATCTCTAATTACCCTCTTGAGATGTGTAAGGTTTTTATTTATCTTTTAAGTTTTCAATTAGTTTACTTTGTGAAACATAACGTTTAATTTCCTATAATAAAAATACTGAGCATTATAGAGCCCTCTATACATTCTTATCTGATAAGCTATTGCCAAAATACTGGCCCAGATGCAATCATTGCCCTGCTCCCCATCTCCATGACTTAATGTGATAAAAATTGTAGGATCTTTATTGATTCTATTTTCTAGCTTCATTGTGCTTCTCAATCTTAATGTTTCATTATTATCATCTGGCATCCTGGATAGCTACATTTTTAAAAGGATGAAAAGAAGCCATCCATTTTCATACTAGGAAAATTAAAAAGTCAAAATGGACTTATTCATGCATATAGGACCTATCTTAATTGTTCTGATCCTGCAAGTGAGGAAACTACATTAACACTTTCAGGTCATAAAATTTTGTAAATTATGGCTATAGAGCCCTAATTATTTTACTGGCCTGGAAAACTTCCTGCTGTGACTAATTTTACTTCAATGGGGTTAAGTTGCTTAATGACTGAGTAGGGTGGACTATTCATAATAATACATAAAATACTGGTCAACCTCTGGAATACTTCTCAAGAATCATAGAATGGTGGAGTTAGAAGAGACCTTGGAGATCATATAATTCATCCTTCTACTCACTGTAGGAAATGCTTCAGCAATATTGCCCTCTTGCCAATTATCCAAGTACTGTTTGACTACGTGCATTGACAGGCACATTACTGCCTCATGAGAGAGCATGTTCAATTTTTCAACAGCTCTGATTTAGAAAGTATTTGTCTTTATTGATCTTCCCTGTAACTCTTATTCATTTAGTTCTGTCCTCTGGAACAACACAAATCAGCTCCTTTTTCCAGATGATACCCCTCAATATATTGGAAGATAGTCAGAAGGGTATGCTAAGGTAAAGAATTTCTAGGTGACTTATGGAGTCCCTTGTAATTTTGACGCTTGGTGATCCCATGAAATTGCCTTTATTATTCTCTTCTCAAAGCTAAATGTCCCCAGTTCCTTCTGGTATGTCTCCAGTGATGTTTCCAGAAGTCTCACTATCATGGTGAACCTTCTTTTGGATACACTATAGTGTGTCTATGTCCTTTTAAAAATGTGGCAAATATTATAGATATGGTCTGACCAGAGCAGAGTAGAATAGAATTATCACACCTTGAAAATGGATACTACATCTACTAACTCATTCTAAGATTGTATTGTTTGGCATTTTGTTTTGTTTTTGTTTTTAGAAGTTGCATCGTAGTGTCAACTTATCAGTATGGTTTGAGCATGTGACTCAGTCCCCAATCTTGTTCTCTAAGCTGGTGTACTTACCTCACCTTGCTCTTATTTATTTATTTATTTTTGAAGAGGGGAAGGTAGGGCAATTGGGGTTAAGTGACTTGCCCAAGGTCACACAGCTAGTAAGTGTGTCAAGTGTCTGAGGCTGGATTTGAACTCAGGTCCTCCTTACTCCAGGGCCAGTGCTCTACTCACTATGCCATCTAGCTGCCACTCCCCTTGCTAGCCACTGGCCTTGCACAGGCCACTCTAGGTTCCCATTCAGCCGTGATTCAACTCTTTCAGAGTCCTATGGGTGACCATATTATAGAGAAATACACTTCTCTCCCTCCCCCACTCTTACCACTTTAATTCTGAAGAATCTACTGGTAGACTTCTATTAAAAAAAAAATCTCAGCTACTCTTTTGGGCCAATGACCTTTGGATCCTAAAAACAATATTTTGATAACAATGTAAAAAGAAAACTAATCAATAGGTCAAAACATCCAGATGTAGAAATGATTAACACATGACAGCTCCCAGATAACCAAGGGTCACAATCTTCCACCAAAGTACTCTGTGTCTGTGGCGGAAATCAGACACCAATCAGGGAGCAACATGATTTAGGAAAATCTATGGTCTTGGAACAACTATCATCTCTGGATTGCGAGCTTTAGTGTTAATTGATAATGCCTAAGTTTACACAAGTAGAAATGGCAGAGCAAAGATTTGAACACAGCCCTACAAATATAATACTCTTTCCATTGTTCCAAAATGAATTCCATCTCTGAGAACCTGTAGCAATGTGACATTACAATAGGACAGGATATTCAAGTGATATGATACAGCAGTTTCATTGCCAACTGACGTATGAGCAAAGAGGCAAATATCTGTCACCTATAAATACAGGGAAGGAAATGACTGAAATTTAAGCTTTTTGAAAATAAGAGATATAATTTCATAATGAGTTCCTTTAGAAAACTTAAGCAACTGAACATCCCTGAGTAGGATCCACAATGAAGCTGCCTCCTACCAAATTCTTTCCCCCAGCCATCAAAGGAAAGGAAGCTTAAGTCAATAGTAAATGTCAAGTTGAAAATCATCACAGGAATTTACTAAAATACTTGACATATCCCCTCGAAAAAGGGCACACACACTAAAAAGTAAAGATGGTGAAGGGTTTTTTTGTTTGTTTGTTTATATGTAATTGACAGTAAGTGAATTTAAATAGTATTCAATAATGTTTTTCACCAGCAAAAATCTTTAGGCATTGGAATGGCTAAAATGGGAATATGAACCAAATATTTATATTCAGCAATAGAACTTAGGTGAAAAATCTGTGCAAGGTTTTAGAGTTCCTGAAATTGCCAAACAGTCATTCCCATCACATTTCAAGATGTCTATTTTTATCTTCAAAGAGAATTTAAACTTGGAAAATTTCAACAACTGGAATTATAGGTCTCAGCTAGGAAATCTGAATAGTCAGTGATATGCAGTTTCTAAAAATGCTCAGAGTGGCGTGATTATCCCATTTGTTACTAACTTTTGAAAACTAAATGTGATGGTCCTTTTATTAGTCATGATTTCCTACTTGAGGAATATGTATAATCTCTTAATCCCCAAAATGAAGTCAATTTCTTCCTAAGAAAATATCGAATGGACAAATAGAAACTAGCAGATTTTTTGAATGATTAAACTCACTGTATTTCTATTTCACCATTTTTACCGTGAGAATGCTACTTATTTAACCTTCCAAGTATTTATTGAATGCCTACTATAAGCTTTACCCTGTGTTAAGGAATATGGTAGACCATATGATTTCTGTCCTTGAAGAATTTCCCATTATATTAGTTTGTGGATTCATTCAACAAATATTTATTGAGCATCAAGGTACATGATATTGTACTAGGTATTGTAGCTATTAAAAAAAAAAAGATCAAAGGACCATGATAATCTTTTTAAGAAGCTGACAAAGTAGCAGTTATTATTGTAGTGTTAACAATGATATTCTTCCAGTGATGCCATATGGCTGCAAGTCACAGAATATCATTCTCCAGAGACCTGAAAAGTCAAAGAAGAGACAAATAAATTGCCTGTGAGATGTGTAAAGTGCGGCATCAGAGAAATGTAGGACTGGGAGAAAAATATGGGCCAATCTTAGTCTAAGATCTGCACAGCATGCCTCCAAAGAATAACAAGTTGTGTTGGGGAAAGCCCCCAGCCCTTTAGGTTGGTACCTTATGGTAGATTTAAGTGAGCTCAAAGACAAGATTCACTCAGAATGGTCAGGCAAAGGTGTCCTATGAGATGAATTTTGGAGTAATGAAACCACAGATCTTGACATATAAAAGTAATAATAATGAACATTTATATGGCACTGTAAGATTTCTTTTTTTTTTTAACTTCTTTTTTTTAATTTATTTTTAATATGTTTAGTTTTCAGCATTGATTTTCACATGCGTTTGGATTACAGATTTTCTCCACATTTCCACCCCCCCCCCCCCCCCC